>JADRCD010045138.1:9372-25032 GCA_019843815.1 Montemys delectorum | reverse complement strand
ATGTATGTATGTATGTATATATATATACATATATATATATACATCTATTATCTCTCTTCTTTCTCTCTTTCTCTCTCTCTCCCAAGTGTATGTCTCAACCTCCCTACCAACCCTCACTCCTGCCCTCTAACTATCTCCCTCCCTCTCACCCTCTCTTCCCCCTCCTCCCCTCTTCTCTCCTTCCCTCACTCCCTTCATCCTCTAAACTAATAATTTAGGTGAAATTTGGAATATGAATATCTTTCTGCTTAAACAATGCCAAGAAGTCCCAATCTGTATTTTAGGAATGGTTTAGCCTAAACTAAGTTACTTGAACCTAAAGGATCCTGGGGAGTCACAGAATGATTGCATCCTGCTGAGGTGGTAAAATAGAAACTAGTATGTTTCTTCTAGACTTTGAAAGACTTCTGATGACTCCATTGCAGGAGGACATAGGACAGAGAATGATGCTGGAACTCTGTACCAATGCCTCATACACAACATATGACTGACAAAAAGTATGGCCAAACAGAGTCTATTTCTATTCAACTCACTGACTTCCATATATTCACGATGGGGTTTTGGTTGGTGCATTTAAAAGGACACAAATGTTCCCATGAGGCATGAGCAGAAAATGGAGAGAGATTAGAGAATTGTGTAATGGGCTGTATTTCTCTTTGAAGTACAGAGAGAAGCATTTGGCAAATGGAAAGGGGGGTCTGCAGAGCTTCAGTTTCCTCTGTCTCATGGTAGAAGACTTCAGGTCTTTATATTCCACCCTCTCACTAAATAAGCACTGCCATGGTTTCAATTGCTATACATACACTCAATGGTGAGGCACTTAACTTCAGTAGTGGAAACCCACAGACCACCTCTCCCTGCTACTGATTACATCTGAGAACAGCTTTTGCAAATGAGCAGTGGGATGAATTTGTTAGCTCCCCTTTGGAGCTAATAAAATAGCAAAATTCCCATTTGCAAGGCGTTTACAGGATGCCAAGCTCAGTTTGAAGTTTCCCATGCACGAAGCACTTGCTCTTTCCTACAGCCCTATAATATAGATCCTATTACTATTCCCATTTTACCCAATGAGATACCTGAGGCACTATGAAGCCATTCCATTTGCCCAAGGCCTTGCATTTGGAGAGAAACTCTAGCATAGTCTCCTCTTACAGAATGGAGTGGATTAGCAATTTGAAGAGAATGCTTGAAGGACAGCTATCTCACCCTATTTTCATTAAGTATAAAAGTTAGTCTTGCATTCAATCAATATCTATTGCTTTTCTCCCAAGCTACAGAGACTATAGGAACAAATAGGGTGATAACCCTTCCTGTCTTCAAGGGCTCCTCTATGAAAGAAGAGACATGTCAAGGAGCAGCTGTAGTGCAGTGATCTGATGAAAATACTGTGTCCTACAAGGGCAAAACAAGAAACTCCTAGTTTAGAAAAAGTTTTGGGGAAAAGCAATACAAAAGAATGCTTCCTAATCTATTTAATTTTGTTTTTGAGAATTTAATATATGAAATTGCATCAGTTTCCCTCTCTCCCCTTCAATTTCTCTCATGTCCACTCCTCCTAAAATTAGTGAGCTCTTCTTTAATTATTATTAATACATACATACTTACATGTACTTATACATCTAGATAGATAGATAGATAGATAGATAGATAGATAGACAGATAGATAGATAGACAGATAGATAGATCTTCAGTATGCTGAGTCCATTTAGTTTTGCTCATATGTATATGCATTTGGAGTTGACCATTTCTGAATGGATATATTATTAGGGGTTTCATCCATGAAAAATACTGATTATTCCTTTCTCAGAAGTTATTATTTGCCTGTAGTTCTTCATCTGTGGATAGGGCCAGCCATGTGAGATTTCTCCTATCCATGCTGGTATATCAACTGGTGGTAGTCATTGTACAGGTCTTGTTTTTTTGCCCCCATTGGATATTTATTTATCTACATTTCAAATGTTATCCCCTTTCCTGGTTGCCCCCCCAAAAAACCTCCTATCCCCTCCCCCCTCCCCAGGCTTCTATGAGGGTGCTCCCCAACCCATCCTCCCACTCCCACCTGACTGCTCTGGCATTCTTCTACACTGGGGCATTGAACCTTCAGTCTTGTTTAGACAGCATATTAACATTTCATGCATGCAGCTTCCCTATCTTATTCAGAAGACACTTTTTCACAGCAGATGTCCTGATTCTCTAAGTCTTACATTCCTTCTGCCCCACCTCACCCATTCCTGGACATTCACTGAGCCATAAGCATTGGAGTCAGGCTGTAGAAATATTAGCTAGAGTTAAGCATGCCACCAGCAGCTGTTCTCTGCATTTTGATAGTATGTGATACTAGAGTAGCCTGAAGAGATGGCCAAGGTAGGGGGTGTTGGTTTTAAGCAATTGGCTCAAGTGTTTAGAGAGGGTGAACATTCTGAGGTATGTGGTATATAAACTTAAAACTCAGGGAAGTAAGTGGACAAGTACCAAGTCCAAATATGAATCTAGGAAAAGGCAATGCTCCCAATCAAAGACAGCTACTTCCCCTTTACTGGGCCATTCACCTATTCCTTTTGAAATACACTTCTGTTCTCAATAAATTAGAAGAATGCTTTTCCTCACCATCATTGAAAAAAGCAATCCACTTCACGAAATCTGTAATCCCCACAGTAATTTTGCCTAGAAACATCCTCACCACACATCCTGTGTATCTAACTACATATCTAAGTATCTCATTGCCTAGTCAAATTGATATAAAAGTAATGGTCTTAAAAACATCTAACATGACCTTGGCCAGAGACAGAGCTGGTGTTTCAGACTCCCTCCCACACTCAAGGACACCTTGACTTACAGGAGGTCTTCCACAACCAAGCTCACAGGTAAGACATACTCCTCAGCACCACACCCTAACCCTGCCCCAATACCTGGCCTTTCTGGAATCCCCATCCCACCGGACCCAGACTAGGAGGGCCCTAACTACCCTCCCGATGGATACACATTTTCATTCTACCTCACAACTCAGCCAAGGACAGAGTTGGCATTCCAGACCCCTCCCATACCCAGAGACACCTTGACTCCCAGGAGGCCCTTTATAACCACACTTCCAGAGTTGGCCTGACTCCAGGAGGTCCATCATAAACAGGCTCACAGGAGAGACAGAATCCTGTCCCAAGAAACAAGCTGGATTAGCCACTTTAATATCCACTAAAATAGACTTCACCCAAAAGTTATCAAAATATATGGAGAAGGTCACTTCGTACTCATCAAAGGAAAAAGCTACCAAAATAAACTCTCAATTCTGAACACTGATGCCCCAAGTGAAAGGATACCCACATTTGTAAAGGACACATTACTAAAGCTCAAAACACACATTGATCCACACACAATGATAATTGGAGACTTCACCACGCCTCTCTCACCAATTGAAAGATCACAGAAACAAAAACTAAACAGAGACCCAGTGAGACTGACAGAAGTAATGATTCAAAGAGATCTAACAGGTATCTACAGAACATATCACCATAAAACAAAAGGATACACCTTCTTCTCATCACCTCATGGTACCTTCTCCAAATTGACCATATAATAATACACAAAACATGCCTCAGCTTATACAAGAAGATTGAAATAATCCCATGCATCCTATCAGATCACCACAGACTAAAGTTGGTCTTCAATAACAAAAACAAAAGACAAAAAAAAAAAAAAACCCCACATGGAAACTGAATAACACTTTACTCAATGGTAACTTGGTCAGGTAAAAAGTAATGAATGAGATTAAAGACTTTCTAGAATTTAATGAAAATGAAGACGCAGTATACCCAAACTTGTGGGACACAATGAAAGCAGTTCTAAGAGGAAAATTCATCACACTGAGTACCTTCATAAAGAAACTAGAAAGATCCTACACTAGCAACTTAAAAGCACATCTGAAAGCTCTAAATCAAAAAAAAAAAAAAAAATCAAACACACCCAAGAGGAGTAGATGGCAGGACATAGTCAAACTCAGGGTTAAAATCAACCAATTTTGAAACAATGAGAACTATACAAAGAATCAATGAAGCTAAGAGCTGGTTCTTTGAGAAAAATCAACAAGATGAATAAACCCTTATCCAAACTAACTAAATGGCACAGATACCATATCCAAATGAACAAAATCAGTAATGAAAAGGGAGACATAACAGAAACTGAGTAAATCCAAAAAAAATCATCAGATCCTACCACAAAAGTCTATACTCAACCCTATCCAAACACAACTGCATGATCTAATAAAGCAATTTGAGATGCTAATCACAGACAGGAGAGATTGCTCAGAGGTTAAGAGCTATCTGCTCTTTCCAAAGGTCTTCAGTTCAATTCCCATCAACTACATGGTGGCTCACAACCATTGGTAAGGAGATCTGGTGCCCTCTTCTGGCCTGCAAAAATACATGCAGGCAGAACACTGCATAATAAATATCTTTTTTAAAAAGGTGCTGATCAATGAACAATAGGACACAGAAAATACAAAATATATAGTATGAAAAACTTCATACTGCAGTTTCCTTTGTGGGAAACTCCATTGATACAAACTAAACCACTTAGTAGCTAGCCTGAGTAATTGGCATGATTGGAAAGAACATGAGGTTCCTTGCTGGAAGGCCATTCCTTCAAAGGCTGTAAAGTGAAGAAAAACAACCAGAGAGAGGCCCTAATTGTTTAACTCTGGTGTGAATGGTGAGGACCATTTACTCTGCCTCACCCCCAACTTGAGTGATCCCATGGGAGACCAATCTGGACATCCTCTCTGGGCTCTTCCTGCTATGTTCTTAAGATGGAGCCAGGACAGTTCATCCATTTTGAGTTTTCAAATTAGGGGCTATTTTCCAACAGCATTAGTGTGCTGGTCTGTGAAATCCCAGAGAGGAATGGCCAGGAAAGGCCTGACTGCCCAGTGAGTCAAGCTGTGAAACAGCTCTCCTGGGGACACTATTCACCCCAACCCCAGCAGCCAATTACTCAGAGCCCATTTAGTAAATGAGATCATTCTGTATGCTAATTGGAGCCTCTGAAAGTAAAGTTGCAGGGAGAAGCTAACTCCCTATGGCTAGTTCTCCATAGATCCTCTAGTTTCTGTATATCCTAGGATGGACTGTGATCCTGGGCTGCCTCACTCACATACTAAAACTTGTACTTATAAGCTACAAGGACTTACAAGCTTTTTTCTGGTCTAAGTTTCCTCACCTGAGAAATGGGGATAACAGTACTTATTCATGAGGTTGAGAGTCCTCTACCACACATTGAAATTACTTACTGTCTGCCTTGTGGGCCACAAACAATCTTAAATGAGGGAAATATGGTTGAGCGGCATGGAAAAATGTCCCTATGGGCTTGTGTGTTTGAAGACTTGTGTGTAGTTAGTGGTGCTATTTATTTCTGATTATGTGGAATTTTTGAAGCCAAACCTAAGGAAGTGGACCCCTGAGCACTTATAGTTCAGCCATACTTTCTGCTGGTTTTCAGGTTTATGACTAAAGAAGTAATGTTACCAGTCATACCCTCTTTCTGCTGCTGTGCCTTCTGGCATGACGGAGTGTGCTCTCTCATTTAGGTTGCTTCTTGACTGGCATTTAGTCATTGACATGACTAAATTTTCATGAGAAAATTACTAATACACAAGTGTGATGTTAATGGTTGCAAATGAAGAATGCATTTACTCTGATTGAGTACTTAGGTCTAAATAGATAATCAAATTAGGGTACATAACGTCCCCAAGAGGGCTATTTCAATGTTAATATTGAAAATAATACATTTATGATGTGATAAGAGCCAACCTTGAACTAGGCATAATGTCTTTAATACCAACACTTAAGAGGCAGAGGCAGGCAGATTTCTGTGAGTTTAATGCTATATAATGAATTCCAGGCCACTGCTAGCTACATAATCAGACCCTGTTTTTTACGAAAAAGGGGAAAGAAACAAAATCCAACCTAGCAGGTTTATTGTTTAATATCATTCTTATTGATACTTCTATTATTTTTAATTTATTTATTTATACTTTTACACTCCATATTTTATTACCACCCCCTCCCTGTCCACCCTCTGACTGTTCCACATCCCATACCTGCTCCCCAACCCCCTGTCCCCACATGGATGTCCCCACTCCCGACCCCACCTGAACTCAAAAGTCCCTGGGGCTTCCAGTCTCTTGTTATAATTACATTAATTTCCCCTTTCCTTTTCTCCCTCGAACCCTTCCCTTGTTGCTTTATTTCTAATTTATGGCCTCTTCTTTTATTAGTTGTCATTATATGCATCTCTGTATATGTATAAACATATATAAAAGAATAAAAAAATTTTGTCTAAATGCAAAAAAATAAAAGACAGTATAGCCTTCTCTGCCTGATATATGCAGTAGTTGAATGAAAAAAGCCAGAAGTGTGTATTTCCAAGCTGTGATTCCAGCAGACTATATGGGAAGGAATGAAGCGACTCCTCATTGCCTGGTCACTGTGGAATTAATTTTGTATTTGAAAAGCAGAAGAAAACCTTGAAATAGCTTTCCTGCTTTAGCTTGGCCATTTTCATGCTTCTGAAAACAGAAGCAAATATAACATGAATGGCGAATTCCCAGCTGCAGGAAGATTTAAATCCATGTCTGAAAACTGGACAATCAAATGAGGTAGGAGCACAGCAGCCAGAAATAACCCCAGACCTAAATGCAGTTTATTCAACATTATTAACACAAATAAAATTTATACCTATAGTTCTGTGCAATAAGAACAACTTCCCACATCAAAGAGCAATATTTTATGGTGCCAATCAAATTAAACCACCAGAAGCATATGGAAAGAAATCAATTCTGCAACAAAACTTAGAAAAGCATGGTATTCATCATGTTTAAGACAGGTTCATTCCAGGTCCAAATAAACTTTCTTCTTCTGAGGAAGGATTGATTAGTTTAGTTTAGTTTAGTTTAGTTTAGTTTAGTTTAGTTTAGGTTAGGTTAGGTTAGGTTAGGTTAGGTTAAGTTAATTTAGTTTTGCTTTTCTTTGCTTTGTTATGCTTTTAGTGGAAATGTACTTAACACAAGATTCCTTCAACTTTGCTTTCTTCAACTCTGCATTAATAAACAGAGCAAAACCTAACATACACACACACAAACATACACACACATACACACACACACACACACACACACATACAAAATCAAATTCAGACAAGTTTAACTATATTGATTTAGAGAAAAATATAGCTACATTCTTATGCAAAGGGCACTGAAAATTATTGTGAGAAGCATTTTTAGACAAAGCCCAGTCCCCTTGTTCTCTCTCAAGAGCTTCAGAGACTAATTACACAATCACCTCAGCAATTCTCCTGAACTAACAGCAACAAAGCCAGTTGCACAGCTGTAAACTCCACATACCTCTACAGATGAAAGACAGTAGTCTCCAGTACAATCTTACTCCGTACAGTACATGTATCAACAGCACTACCTGGATTGTACTCCTGAATTAGGAGCCTCTACAGATGCCAATAAGCCACATTTGAGAGACATAGTCACACTCGGTCCTGCAAATCATGAACCAGAATAGCATCATCTGTGAGTTACAAACCAGTGAGCAATGCCGAGGAGGCATAGAGAGAAAACACAATAATGCATACAAAGTAGGAAGTTGAAATGCATGGTGTATACAGTTTAGAACCAAAAAAGAATTTTGGTTACCTAGTCTAGTCTTGTAGCATCCAGGACCTGAGTGTGTGGGAGTAAAAATGTGGAATACAAAAATAGCCCCACTGGAAAAAAAGAACTGAATGTACAGAGCCAAATGCACACAGGGTTTCTCTTCACATGTATGGCTCCATGGTTATTCTTAAGACAAATGGAAACAGTCAAAACTATTATGTCAAAGTTGAATGAAGTCTTGGCTTTTCTGATAGGGATTTAAAATTTGCATTCAGTTAAAACCAGTCAACTGAAACTTGGAAGTAAGTTTCTTTGTTTTGTCTCAATTATACTATATGATCCTTCATTCAATCAATCACTCATTCACTCATTCATTCATTCATTATTCATTATTCATTCACCAGCTCAACAGTTGTTGTCCAAGAGCTACCAAGTCTAAAGCAATGCCTTGGCAACAGGTATCTATCAATGAACCACAGAGAGCCTTTGGAGAGAATTGGCAATAAATCAGTATAGGTATGTTTACATCAGGGTTGAACAAAGTGATAATAAAAAATAAGTCAAGGGTACAATAGATTGTTATGTGATAGTTGATATACTGATCAAGGAAAGCTTAGTCAACAAATTCTCCTGAGATAATGGTTATAAAAGGAATGAAATAGATGACTATATAGTTGAAGGAAAAAAGAAACAGGAAACTTCCCAGGAAGAATAAATTGAAACCACAAAGGCTCTTGGATGGAAGCATTTATATGTGGACAAAAGGATGGCTAGACTAGATTGAATTAGCAGATGACAGAAATAGATAGATAGAGATAGAGATAAAGAATGGAGACTAGATCAAGCAAAGGTCTTTTAGGCTGCAGCAAGGATGTGGATTCTTACAAATCCTATTCTGAGTAAGATGCAAAAGCTCTAGTATTTTTTTTTTATTTTTGAGAAGAGAAATGACAGAGCCTGACTTTGCTAGTGTGAAAAGTACATAGATGGGAAGCGAGCAAAAAGCAGACATATTACTTAGAAGACCATTTTTGTAGATGATAATGAGACAGACTCCTATAATAGAATGGAGACAATGGGGATCCTTATCATATTTGTCACTTTTTGGAATGGAGAAGATGACTACAACTCATCAAATTCCTTAAGTGTACACTTTAAAAATATCTATAAAGAATTGGTATTATTCAGTACTTTTCTAGAGGAATAAGTATATTGGTGTGTGTGTGTGTGTGTGTGTGTGTGTGTGTGTGTGTGTGTGTGTGTGTGTATTTTAAATAGATTCTTAAACTGATTTACACAATATGGTTAAAATAGCCCAATAACATATTTCTAACACTTGAGTGGCCAAGAACCCAATAGCTACCTAGTCCCAGAGGCTAAGTTCCTCAGCAGAGTAGTACAGCAATGGTTAACTAACACCATAGTCTGCCCAGTCCACAAAGTTGGGTGCTTCAACAACCCTAATTTTGCAACAAAGACCTGGAGAGTTCCAGGGAAGGAATTAGCCCTCAACCCATCTAGAAGCCTGGAAACTCTAAGTTCTGATCTCACCAAATAAATCAGAAGCAGCAGTAGAGTATACTAACTCAGTGAGGAGTAGGAAGGTCAAGCTAGCAAAGGGTAATAATCTTCCTTCCCTTTTATCTAGGTTGATACCAAAAGATGCTAACCATGTTTGAAGTAGGCCTTCCTACATCAACTTAGACAGTCAAGATAACCCTTCAATTAAGGATTCCTGATGAGACGATTCTAAGTTGTGGCAAGTTGACATTTAAAAGCAACCATTACAATATCCAAATGGAAATATAAGAAATAATCTATCATAGTCAGTTTTCAGTATGAGGTACATTAAACGTTCATCAATGAATCACAGATAAAATGCACTAAGCCTCTGTCTTGTCTAGGCAGCATCTGATTCCTTTATTTTAGTACTCTTGGTTAATTTCAGGATAGAAAAGTTACAGTCAACTATTGACTGAGCCCATAATCATAAAAGTAGGGACACTCAGGCCTCAAGATTCACATTAGATGACCCTTTGTGTCCTTACCCCTCAAGATGAGGACTATAGGGAGGAGTTGTATTGGGCGAGAATGAAAACTGTTACTATCTAGAGTCCCAGCATACAGGGAAAAAAAGAGGTCAAAAATTCTCCATGACCTGGGACTTTAAAAATCAGTTTAGCCAAAATGACACCTATTTTCTAGAAAATAAAGCTTGTTTAAATTTCACTTTTGAATTTATTAGAGTGGGGGTCTTGCTTCTCACAGAGAAGTTTGATAAACAGTGAAACAGACAAAGCTGGCACTCAGAGAAGAATTTACAATGGCAGTACATATGTGTGCTGTCTGCTCTATGGAGCTCATCAAAGCTATGATACAATCATCCAGGAAGTGACACATAATGTAGATCAGCCCATGAGATAGAGTCCTGGTCCATTTTGAGGTTACAGGACCATGAGGAAAGTGCCATGAAGAAGCTGAGAAGAAACTTCTGTGATATAGTAAAAAAAAAAGAGAGAGATAACAAAGTAAACCTTGGAGTCCAAAGGAACAGTATGTTTCAAGTTAAAAATAAAATAATGAACAGACGGAGTATTCATTGCTGTAAATAGATAAAGTACAGTGAGGATTCAGGAGTCACCATTTATTAGGAAACATGCATTTACTGGTGTTCTGCAAAAGGCTATTTTATTACAGAAGTTGAAGAGGAAATAAAAGGACTAAATTATCTAGGTGTTTTAACAAGTGTTCTTGTGCCACCATAACTAAACCAAGATGGAAAATCCTGGATAGCCCATAGGAAGAACAACAATATCAACCAACCAGACTCCAGAGCTCCCAAGGATTAAATCATCAACCAAAGAGTATACATGGAGGGACCCATGGCTCCAGTTGCATACGTAGCAGAGGATAAACTTATCCAGCATCAATGGGAGGGGAGGCCCTTGCTCTTATGAAGTCTCTATGCCTCACTGTAGGGGAATGCTGGGGCAATCAGGTGGGTGGAGAGTGGGTGGGTGTGGGAGCACTCTCATAGAAGCAGGGAAGATAGGGGATTTGCAGAGGGGAAATCGGGGAAAAGGAATAACATTTGAAATGTAAATAAATAAAATAACCAATAAAAATTTTTAAAAAAAAATCAAAATCCTGGATGCACATTTAATCAATTTGTTTCAAAGCATCACACACACACACACACACACACACACACACACACACACACACACACACACCATGATAAGAGCTGAACTTAGCAACAGAGTTGATAGTTGTGGGAACTCTAATGGTTGGGATGGCGAATATCAGTACATGGATTCCATGGTGGAACTTTGTCTGTCTTGATCTTGTGCAAACAACCACTTCTGCTATGAGATGGTATATATAATCTTCATACTACATCTTTAAGTCCTGACTTCCTAACTCTTCTGTTCATCCACCAGCTCCTATAGTCTTTTTCATATCCTCTTCCTTGATAGCCTTTGAGCCCTGGATGGAATAAAATTAACTAAGATGATTCATCTACAGTTAAGTATTCACAGTTAATCATGATCATCATGTTGATCAAATGAAAGTAAGACTCACTGGCAAAACTTAGAGTAACACAAACTTATGGGCATAAATATTTAAAAGGCAGTTTAACAGCATGTCTATGTAGCAGAATAATAGAAGTAAGTTCCCGCCCCCAACAGCTCATGATGTCCAATCAGAAATCAATTAGCCCCCAAACCATCATACCACTATTCCACCAGTGGACACATTTTGCCAAACAAGCCAGTGTCTCAGCATGCAGAGTCTAGCATCACGTGAGACCATTGATTTCTTTTCTCTCCTACTAGCCTGCAGAGCACCATTTAGCACTATTTAAGCTAGCCAGCAGGGAGAGACTTTCCTGGTCAATTGCAATTGATTTCTCAATGACACATATTCAAAATGAATGGTGTCTTCAACATACCATCTAGTTATGGTGAACAAACAAGAGCAATGGCAATATTCTGTGTTGCTTGGGGTGCCTCTGGGGCTTCTCTGACCAACAATTTATAAGGATGTATTCCATTCTTGGAATGGAGATTTTCATGTAATAGCCCATGCCTTCCGGGAGTAGCATAGACAAATCATGTAGAGTATTTCTGTTCAATCTCCTCTTTAAACTTAATATGTTTTTAGTTATCTTACAAACTAGTAAATGTCTTCGTATAGGTAACCCAACACCCACCTTCTGCTTTCCTGATTCTCCTATCCCAACTTAAACTTTAAAGCAAGAGCATGCCCTTCCTTTTGTGGCATCTATATTGGTCATTAAAATAGTAACAGGAAAGAAACATTGACTGTGAGGCTACTTCTTAAGACATAATTCTTTGGGGAAAAAGTTGAAGCCTATGGAAAACAAACAAAAAACAAAAAACAAAGAACAGTCAATAAAAGCTAAGCTTTCTCCTCCCAGTGCATGAGAAATGAGTTAAGAACTGGATTATTGTTCAAGAGCCTATCTTTATTTTACTTCTAACTCCTTCTATTTCTATCAAAATAAAAGCACTACCCCAAGCTCTTCCACATGGAAGCATTGTTCTATTCTCTCACAGTATCTTTTAGCACCAGTCTAAGGTTTTCAGCTTGAACACACAGCCAGTTTACTCATATTGTGTTCTGAATCCTTTGTTCAGGCTCTGCATCTAGGAAGTCTAAGACAGGAAACATATTCAGATTTCAAAGACTTCCTCAGATATTTACATTATCATTTATAATGGTAGCAATTTACAGTTGTGTAGTAGCAACAAAAATAATTACATGGTTGGGGTCACCACAACGTGAGGAATTGTATTAAAAAGTCACAGCATTAAGAAGGTTGAGTATCACTGGTTAACAACATTAAATTAAGAGAAAGAGGGAATAGTTAAAGTTTACTTGACAAAACAGTCATCACCATATCAGGTTTTAGACCTTTCATGTTTGTCCCAATTCGGGTTTATGTGATAGGAAGAAAGAAGAAGCAGGATCCTAAGATTTCAGCAACCATTGTTAATGCTAAAAAGTTTTAGCAACTATTGTTAGAGTCAAGAAGATGCTCTAGTGGTCAAAGGCATCTACTTCTGCACACAAGCTGATTTATTCAAGACCATACAGTTCATGACTCATATAATCAATATGACTACCTCTAGTCACCCCAGTATACCTCCCCACAGTTAAGAGAGAAAAGAGGTCATCTTATAATTTGGATAGCAGTATGTATTGTTGTCTCTTCAACATCTTCCCCGTCATCTTCTACAATATTGGTAAGACTCAAATGCCTACTTCAGCAATCCCATATGAGGCAGCTTTGGCGACTATTTCTTGTTGATGTACAGAGTAATAGTATTGGAGAATTTTCAACACTGAGGCAAATAGAACAAAGAGCAGAAGCAGATGGTAGAGGGAAGAACCACCAGCAATGGTGTACAACTAGCTCACACTGCCACAGTGGACTATCACAAAGACTGAACACATGTCAGTAGATGGATGGATGTAGAACTTCCCAAGAGCTGTACCATAACTGGATATCTCTCCAGGGAAAGTAGTGGTGAAAGCCCCTGTGTAAACTAAAGCTAGTTAAAAAGACATCAAAAGGCCACGTGGATCAAGTGTGAAGAAGTTTCTGCATGAGCACTCATAAGAAGCAGTCACACAAAAGAATGACTGCCAGTCAGGACTACAAGGATCTAAGAAATCCTGCAGAAAACTTGTTACCCTCTAACTATTGGGGTTGTGTAGTGATGGTACAGTTCTAGTGATAGTTTACGGAGGTACTTAAAAATATGGCTTTCTAGGAACACAGCTTAAATTATGAATGAATCCCAGTGAAAACTTTCTTCATTAACAGATGCCTCTGTAAAAGATTTTGATTAACTAACCTGATTTATATTTTCATGTTTAAGCATTAAGTTCACAGTAATTCAACAGAGAACCTTTATAGACAATTTCTATACAGAGAAAAAAAGAAAATATTCACTTGCTTGGGGATTTTCTAAATTTTTAAATCATTTTTGGGACCTGGTGGTATTAGTTCAAATTTCTAGAAGGAAGATCAGAAGAGTAGGTCCTACATACACTACAGAGTGAGTTCATCTCAATGGTAAAGTACTTACCAAGTAAGATTTTTCATTCAAACCCTAGTTCTGACAAAATCTTTGTTTTGGATATTGATGTTTTACATTTTTTTCTTTTTTTATTATTATTATTTTCTTTATTGTCATATGATTTCTCCTTTCCCAGTTTCCCCTCCAAAAAAAAAAAAAAAAGAAAGAAAGAAAGAAAAAAGAAAAGAAAAGAAAAGCCAAAACCAAAAACAACAACAACAAAACCCTGTTCCCTCCCCCCTCCCCATGCTCACCAACCCACCCTCTCCTGCTTCCTGGACTTGGCATTCCCCTACCCTGGGGCATGGAACCTTCACAGGGCCAAGGGCCTTTCCTCCCATTGATGACCGAGTAGGACATCCTCTTCTACATATGCTGCTGGAGCCATTAGTCCCACCATGTGTACTCTTTGGTTGATGGTTTAGTCTCTGGGAGCTCTGAGGGTACTAGTTAGTTCATATTGTTGTTCGTCCTAAGGCGCTGCAAACCCTTCAACTCCTTGAGTCCTTTCTCTAGCCACTTCATTGGGGACCTGGTAGTCAGTCCAATAGATGGCTGTGAGCTTCTACTTCTGTATTAGTCAGGTACTCTCAGAGCCTCTCAGGAAACAGCTATATCAGGCTCTTGTCAGCCAGCACTTGCTGCCATCCACAATAGTGTATCGATTTGATGAAGGATTCCCAGGTGGAGCAGTCTCTGCATTGTCCTTCTTTCAGTCTCTGCTCCATAGTTTGTCTCTCCAACTCCTTCCATGAGTATTTTGTTCCCCATTTTAAGAAGGAACAAAGTATCCACACTTTGGTCTTCCTTCTGCTTGAGTTTCTTGTGGTTTGTGGATTGTACTTTGTGTATTCTTGTCTTCTGGGCTAATATGCACTTATCAAAGAGTGCATACCATGTGCCTTCTTTTGTGATTGGGTAACCTCACTCAGGATGATATTCTCCAGAGCCATCCATTTCCCTAAGAATTTCATAAATTTATTGTGTTTAATAGCTGAATAGTATTCCATTGTGTACATTTTTATTCCATGTATAATTAAGAAATATCCTTGTCTGGTAGAAGAGCTTTAGAATAGTGTTGAACTGTATTTACCATTTCAACAGGATTACAAAGACATAACAATTTTTCTAAAATGTACCATCCCTACCAAGTTGTAATTCACAGTATTCTGTGGACTACTGTAGGTCCAGTAATACCTCCTCTCCATTTTGTTACTGCCACATGTTACCTGGAATCATCTTGTAAAAACTTCTTTTGAGGTTTTGCCTATTTTCCATGCATCTGGCTCCTACCAACAACTTCAATTTCTGAGGAGAAGTTATTATCCATCTTGAATGTGGGCACCAGTTTGTATGAGCTAGGTTTCCTCCCCAATCCCCACTGTAGTTGCAGACAACTGTCATCTTGCCCAAATAAAGTTACACTGACTGGTACAAATGTGTGCTCCTGATTTGATTTACCTATTCAGAGTTAAACCAAGCATTAACTGGAATAGTTGTCTTCTTTTCTCTGGTCTTGTGTGTACAGGCCTAGGATATGCTAGTGAATACAAGGAGATATGTTGTATATGGATGGTAGCCCACAGATGTGCCTAGGCAAGAACAGAGAAGAAATCAAACCCTGTGACTGCTTCAATTCTACTAATGTAGACTGAACTTTCTGCTACTTGATCAAATAAATTCTGTTGTGACTTAAACCCATTTCTGTTCATTTCTTTGTAACTGAATAAGATGAATCTAATATTCACAGAGGATCCCAGGCTGTCCTGTCAATTGAATAATTGTTCAAGGAAAGACATAGCTTAACAAATATTCTATAGATACATGGCAGGTAGATAAATAGATATATGGATAGATAGATAGATAGATAGATAGATAGATAGATAGATAGATAGATAG
>JADRCD010045130.1:1246-12411 GCA_019843815.1 Montemys delectorum | reverse complement strand
ATTGGTAGCTAGATAGAGAAACATGCTGACCACCAGTTGAGCCATAGATGTGTGGGTTCATTTCTGGGTCTTCAATTCTATTTCATTGATCTACCTGTCTATCACTGTACCAATACCATGTAGTTTTTATCACAATTGCTCTGTAGTACAGCTTATAGTCTGGGATGGTGTTTCCACCAGAAGTTCTTGAGACTAGTTTTCACTATCCTAGGTTTTTTGTTATTCCAGATGAATTTGCAAATTGTTCTTTCTAAGTCTGTGAAGGATTTTTGGAATTTTGGAATTTTTGGAAGGAGTTGGAATTTTGATGGGGATTGCACTGAATCTGTAGATTGCTTTCAGCAAGATGGCCATTTTTACTATATTAATCCTGCCAGTCCATGAGCATGGGAAATCTTTCCATCTTCTGAGTTCTTCTTTGATTTCCTTCTTCAGAGACTTGAAGTTCTTGTCAAACAGATCTTTTACTTGCTTAGTTAGAGTTACACCGAGGTATTTTATATTATTTGTAGCTATTGTGAAGGGTGTTGTTTCCCTAATTTCTTTCTCTACCTGTTTATCCTTTGTGTAGAGGAAGGCCTCTGATTTGCTTGAGTTAATTTTATATCCAGCTACTTTGCTGAAGTTGTTTATCAGGTTTAGGAGCTCTCTGGTGGAATTTTTGGAATCACTTAAGTATACTATCAAATCATCAGCAGATAGTGATAACTTGTCTTCTTCCTTTCTAATTTTCATCCCTTTGATCTCCTTTTGTTGTCTAATTGCTGTGGGTAAGAATTCAAGTACAATATGGATAGGTAGGGAGAGAGTGGGCAGCCTTGTCTAGTCCCTAATGTTAGTGGGATTGCTTCAAGTTTCTCTCTATTTAGTTTGATGTTGCCTAATGGTTTGCTGTGTATTGCTTCTACTATATTTACATATGGGCCTTGAACTCCTGATTTTTCTAAGACTTTTATCATGAAGGAATGTTGGATTTTGTCAAATGCTTTCTCAGCATCTAATGAGATGATCATATGGTTTTTTCTTTGAGTTTGTTTATATAGTGACTTATGTTGATAGATTTCTGTATATCAAACCATCCCTGCATCCCTGGGATGAAGCCTACTTGATGATGATAGATAATTGTTTTGATGTGTTCTTGGATTCAGCTTGCTAGAATTTTATTGAATATTTTTGCATTGATATTCATAAAGGAAATTGGTCTGAAGTTTTCTTTCTTTGTTAGGTCTTTGTGTGGTTTAGGTATTAGAGCAATTGTGGCTACACAGAATAAATAGGGTAGAGTACCTTCTGTTTCTATTTTGTGGAATAGTTTGAGGAGTATTGGTATTAGGTCTTCTTTGAAGGTCTGATAAAACTCTGCACTAAACCCATCTGGTCCTGGGCTTTTTTTGGCTGGGAGACTATTAATGACTGTATTTCACTAGCAGATATGGGACTGTTTAGATCGTTGATGTGATCTTGATTTAACTTTGGTACCTGGACTTTCTAAGGTGGGACCAGCCAGGAGGTGCAGGCCTTAGAAGTGGCAGGATAGCTAGAACAGAATACTTTCTACCTCCATCCACACATAGGAGGGATAGCCAATCCACAGCACTCTCTTTCCCTTCCCCTGAAAGCAGAGAGCTTGTCTATAGGGAGTGCTCTGACCCAAGGGTTTGGGTTAGATTACCATTTTCTCTCCAGTATCTTTCTAAGATGAGACCAGCTGGGATGTGCAGGCATCAGAAGTGGCCAGGCAGGTGGGACAGAAACCTTTCTACCTCTGTCTACACCTAAGACTGCAGATCCACAGCCCTCTCTGCACCTTTCCTGAAAGTATAGAGCCTGTCTCCAGGGTTTGCTCTGACCCCAGGACTCAGGAGGGATGGCTGATCCACAGCCCTCTGCACACAATTCTTACCAGAGGAGAGCTGATCTCCCATAAGTGCTGACACAGGCTTACAGACCCACAGGAGGAACAAGCTACAGCCAGAGACAGCAAGAACATCTAACACCAGAGATCAACAAATGGCAAAAGGCAAACACAAGAATGTTACCAACAGAAACCAAGACTATTTAGCTTTATCAGAACCTAGCACTTCCACCACAGCAAGGCCTGGATATTCCAAAACACTGGAAAAGCAAGATTTGGATCTAAAATCATATCTCATGATGGTGATAGAGGAATTTAAGAAGGACATAAATAACTCCCTTAAAGAAATACAGGAAAACACAGGTAAACAAGCTCAAGCCCTTAAAGAGGAATCACAAAAATCCCTTAAAGAATTACAGGAAAGCACAACCAAACAGATGAATGATCTTTTTCAATATAGCAATTGGATTTCTTACCAAAGCAATAAGACAATTGAAGGAGATCAAAAGGATAGTTATTAGAAAAAGAACAAGACAAAGTGTCTCTATTTGCAGATGTTATGATTTTATGTGTTCTTGGACTTTATTGCAAGGTCTTTGTTGAGTATTTTTCATCCATGTTCATAAGGAAACAGCTTTGAATTTTTCTTTGTTGTGTTTTTAGGTAGGTTGTCTATGAGAGTAACTGGCACCAATAACAACCCCTCATGAAACTGAGAAGCTTCTGAAAGGCAAAGGACAGTGTTAATGAGACAATGTAGCAACCAACAGAATAGGAAAAGGTCTTCATCAACCACTCATCTGACAATGGTGTAATATCCATAATATATTAAAAACAAGAATCTTTACGTCAACAAACAAAATAATCTAATTGAAAATGAGATATAGATTCACACAGGGATTTCTCAACAGAGAAATTTCTAATGGTTGAGAAGCATTTGAGAAAATGTTTAATATCCTTAGACAACAGGAAAATTCAAATTAATATTACTTTGAGATTCCATTGTACACCTGTCAGTATGGCTAAGATAAGAAACACATGTGACAGACCATACTGGTAATAATGTGGAGCAAGGGAAATACTCCTCCCTTGCTGGTGGTCGTACAACTTCTACCACCACTAATGGAAATCAATATTGCTGCTTTTCATACCACTTGCTTTCTTTGAGAAATTTGCTCAATAGTGTTCATTGCTGCTCTCTTAATAATATCCAGAAACTAGAAACAACCTAGATTATCTTAAGTAGAAGAATGGATGAAGAAAATGTTATACATTTACACAGCAGAGTATTACTCAGGTGGTAAAAATGACATGCAGTGCTGATACACCTGATAGCACGGGTGAGATCATCACTTCTGATCAAATTCCTGGCCCAAGAAGGATCTACCCTGAGCCATCCAGACACAGGAATCAAAGAACATCCAGAGATGGGACCCTTCTGGTTTCTGTCTGTGCTGTGCAGCTGACACTGTGCCACAGCTCTCCATACTCAAACTCTACCTGGAAAGAACTGGTCTCCCACAGTCAGAGACTGAAATACCAGCTAATACCAGAGATAACCAGATGGCAAGAGGAAAGGGCAAGTACATAAGCAACAGAAACCAAGAATACTTGGCACCATCATATTCCACCAGTTCTCCCACTACAGCAAGCCACAGATATACCAAGACAACAGAAAAGCAAGACTCTGATATAAAATCACATCTCATGATGGTGATGGAAGACTTTAAGAAAGACATAAATAACTCCCTTAAAGAAATACAGGAGAACACAGGTAAACAGCTAGAAGCCCTTAAAGAGGAAATATAAAAATTGCTTAAAGAATTACAGGAAAACACATATAGGTGAAGGAAATGAACAAAACCATCCAGTACATAAAAATTAGAAATAGAAAAAATAATGAAATAAAAAAGGGAGACAGCCCTGGAGTTAGAAACCCTAAGAAAGAGATCAGGCATCATAGACTCAAGCATCACCAACAGAATACAGGAGATAGAAGAGACGATCTCAGGTGCAGAAGATACCATAGAAAACATTGACACAACAGTCAAAGTAAATTAAAAAAAAATAAAAAGCAAAAACCCCTGAACCCAAAGCACCCAGCAAATCCACGACACAATGAGATCAAACCTAAGAATAATAAGTATAGAAGAGAGCAAAGATTCCCAAATTGAAGGGCCAGTAAATCTCTTCAACAAAATTATAGAAGAAAACTCCCCTAATCTAAGGAAAGAGATGCCCATAAACATCCAAGAAGACTACAGAACTCCAAATACATTGGACCAGAAAAGAAATTCCTCCTGTCTCATAATAGTCAAAACACCAAACTCACAAAACACAGGAAGAATATTGGAAGCAATAAGGGGAAAGTGTCAAGTAACATATAAAGGCACACCTATCAGAATTATAAACATCTCGACAGAGACTCTAAAAAGTAGAAGACCATGGGCAGATGTCATGCAGACCCTAAGAGAACAGAAATGACAGGCCAGACTATTATACCCAGCAGAACTCCCAATTACCATAGATGGAGAAATCAAGATATTCCATGACAAAACTAATTTTACACAATATCTTTCCACAAATCCAGCCCTACATGGGATCACAGACAGAAAACTTCAACAGTAAGAGGGAAACTACACCCTAGAAAAAGCAAGAAAGTAATCTTTTAACAAACATAAAAGAAGATAGCCACATAAACATCATTCTGCCTCTAACAACAAAAATAACAGGAGGCAACAATCACTATTCCTTAATATCTCTTAGCATCAATAAACTAAATTCTCAAAAAAAAAAAAAAAAAAAAAAAAAAAACAGAAACAAAGGGATTGGATAGGTAAATTGGACCCATCATTTGGCTACATATAGGAAACACATCTCAGTGGCAAAGACAGACACTACCTCAGAGTTAAAGGCTGGAAAACAATTTCCCAAGCAAATACTCCCAAGAAACAAGCTGGAGTTGACATTCTAATATCAAATAAAATGGATGTTGAACTAAAAGTTATCAAAAAAAGATAAGGAAGGACACTTCATACTCATCAAAGGAAAATCTACAAAGAAGAACTCTCAATTCTGAACATCTATTCCCCAAATGCAAGGGCACCCACATCCATAAAAGAAACTTTACTAAAGCACAAGGTAAACATTGAACCTCACACCATAATAGTGGGAAACTTCAACACCCCACTATTCATCAATAGACAGATCTTGGAAACATAAACTAAACAGAGACACAGGGAAATTAACAGAAGTCATGAACCAAATGGGTTTAACATATATCTGCAGAACATTTCATCCTAAAACAAAAGAATATACCATTTTCTCAAGCTCTAGTCCAAGTGGATCAAGAACCTCCATATAAAACCAGATACACTGAAACTTATAGAGGAGGAAGTGGGTAAAAGCCTTGAACACATGGGAACAGGGGAAAATTTCCTGAACAGAACACCAATAGCTTATACTCTAAGATCAAGAATTGACAAATGGGTCCTCGTAAAATTGCAAAGCTTCTGTAAGGCAAAGGACACTGTCAATATGACAAAACAGCAACCAAGAGATTGGGGAAAGATCTTTACCAATCCTACATCTTATAGAGGGCTAGTATACAATATATACAAAGAACTCAAGAAGTCAGACTTCAAGAACCAAATACCCCTATTAAAAATGGGGAAAAGTGCTAAACAGCGTATTCTCAACTGTGGAAACTCGAATGGCTGAGTAGCACCTGAAGAAATGTTCAAATCATTAGTCATCAGGGAAGTGCAAATCAAAATTACCTTGAGATTTCATCTCATATCAGTCAGAATGTCTAAGTTCATATACCCAGAAGATGCTCCAACACATGTTCCCCTATGTTCATAGCAGCCATATTTATAAAAGCCAGAAGCTGGAAAAAAACCAGATGTCCCTCAAAAGAGGAGTGGCTACAGAAAATGTGGTACATTTACCTTATGGGATACTACTCAGCTATTAAAAACAATGATTTCACAAAATATGCAGGCAAATAGGTGGATCTAGAAAATATCATCCTGAGTGAAGTAACTCAGTCACAAAAGAACACATATGGTATGTACTCACTGATAAGTGGATATTAGGTAAAGAGTGTGGAAAACCCACGGTACAACTCACAGACCACATGAAGGTCAAAATATAGGAAGACCAAAGAGTGGATGCTTCAGTCCTACTTAGAAGGGGAAACAAAATAACCAAGGGAAGTAAAGGGTGGGAGAGACTTTGGAGGAAGAGAAGAGGGGGAGGGAAAAGTGAGGAAGAATCATTTATGGGATTAGATGCAGGAGATGTACAGAGGGTCAGGAAAGTGAACAGAGGTGTGTAGCAATGTGGGATGGGAAACTAGGGGTTCCAGAAAGTCCCAGATGCCAGGAATGCAAATCCTCCTAGGACCCCATGAGGATGATATTAGCTGAAATATCCTACAAAAGGGAGGGAGAACCTGTTGAGACCATATCCAGAGATTAGGCATGGACCCCTGGTTAAGGAATGGGACCACCCCCCTGTCTCCAAAATTTTAACCCAGGATTGCTCCTGTGAAAAGGAAATACAGGAACAAAGAGTGAAGGAGAGACTAAAGGAAAGGCCTTCCAGAGACTGCCCTACCTGGAGATCTATCCCACATGCAGACACCAAACCCAGGCACAATTGCTGATGCCAAGAAGTGCTTGCTGACAGGAGCCTGATACAGCTGTCTCCTGAGAGCCACTGCCAGACCCTGACCAACACAGACACGGATGCTCACAGTCAACCATCAGACTGAGCACAGGGACCCCAGTGGAGAAGTTAGGGGAAGGATTGAAGGAGCTGAAGTGGGGAGTGTCTTATCTAATATCAATGGGAAGGGAGAGGCCCTTGGCCCTGTGTAAGCTTGATGCCCCAGTTTAGAGGAATACTAGGGCACTGAGGTGGGAGTGGGTAGATGGGTGGGGAAGCACCCTCATAGAAGCAGGGTAAGGGGGGATGGGATAGGAGGTTTGCAAAAGGGAAACTGGGAAAGGGGATATAACATTTGAAATGTAAATAAATAAAATATCCAATTAAAAAAACAATAATGTCATGAATTTTGCAGGCAAATGGATGAACCTAGAAGAAATCACCCTGAATGAGGTATCACAGACCCAGTAAGACAATATTGTATGTATTCAAGTATATGTGGATATTATCCATTAAATAAGTGATAACAAAGCTAAAGCAGGGCAGTCTTCCAGACCTCTTCCACAGCAACTGCTGCCCAAGTGTTGGTGGTAAGTGGTGAGAATCATTGGTCATCTAAGAGCTTGTGGCAGAGCCACAGAGAAGAAAGTGGCTGCAAGCAAGTGTGCACATCCAGCTTAGGTGCAGTTGAGGTCCAGAAATGAAAGCTTCCAGAGAGAAGACTCTTCCCTGGAGTGGTACATACAGCTCAATGAGACTGGCCTCCTCAGAGGATCTTTGGCGAAATAACTCATGCACTTTATTCCTTGTAGACAGGGACCTTATAAACATTTTGGGAGTAGGGTGAGATGTAGGGGTAGATCTTCAGTCTCAGAAGTTAGAGATCCTCTATTCACATGGAGAAGGACTTCCAGTGTTGGCCCTACATGACTGATTGTCATGGTCCTCCTTGTGGGGTGTCGTGGTCATTTGCTCCAGAACAGGAACCTGGTAAGGGGCTAGTTCAAATTCCTGCCATGCTCAATTATGAGATTTATGAGGGTTCTAAATTTTCTTCAACCCTACCAGTTCCTTTATCTGATAGCATGGTCTACTGCCTCACAGTTAGGTATATAAATTAAGGGACTAGGAGTACAGATATATCTCATTAGGAAAGGGAAGTGGAATAGGTAGTTATGGATGGATAGAGAGGGCTTGATTAGGAGAATCAAAGGGGGATGGTAAGGGTAGGGGAACAAGGAGGGGCAATAAACTGAGAGACAGCTAAAATTAAGAACCATCTGAGGAGTAGTATAGAAATCTAATACAATAGAAGTTTACTAAAATATCTATGTAATTGAAGGCAATCTAGTTGAAATCACCAAATAATGGGGGAAACAGCTTTCCTACTGGCCACCTCCTGTTACCAATCAAAGCTTCCACAACCTAGATTTGGTTACATCTAATTGAGGTGTTTTCCAAAGGGGTCCCATGAGAATCCTCAAATAATCCAGACTGTCACCAAGACTAGAGGTTGTTCTCTACAAACTGAGAGTAAGACCTCATTGCCCAAGGCAACACCTATACAACTTATTGAACATGGAGATGTTGAGTTGGTGCTTACAGAGACTTCACCCCTACTTTCAAGAGACTTTGGTACTGGAAGGTACTCTGTATGGTACCAAAAGTAGAACATAAACACCAAGCCAGATACAATCACTTTGTGACCTGCCTGCAAGACATGCTAGGGCAATGGTGACACAAAGCTTATGGGGGTAACCAGCCAATATCTGATTTTACTGAAGGCCCACTCCATTAGATGGAACCTATACTTGACCTGCTTGGGTGACGAAGAACTATAGCCTAGATAGTCTAGAGACTCCGGGCAAAACAAACTCTATTGTTCTAAAAAATGTAGCAATAAAATGACTCCTGATAACATTCTGTTATATATTCATAAATCAGTACCATATTCAGTCATCATCAGAAAAGCTTCCTCTTGTAGCAGCTGGGACCAAATGCAGAGACCCACATCCACACATTACACTGAGAATGAGAAACCTTGGAATACTCTAAATGGGTTGCCCACACCAAAATCCCTCCCCTTAGGGCTCAGAGAACATTGTGGATCAGGAGGCAGAAAGGATGTAAGAACCAGAAGGGTTGGGAGACACCAGGAGAACAGGGCCCTCCAAATCAATATAAGCAAAGCTCATATGAACTCACAGAGACTAAAGCAG
The DNA here is from genome assembly GCA_019843815.1 of Montemys delectorum. Lineage (NCBI taxonomy): Eukaryota > Metazoa > Chordata > Mammalia > Rodentia > Muridae > Montemys > Montemys delectorum. The sequence goes on along the minus strand of JADRCD010045130.1, from coordinate 3,666 downwards.
CCTACAGGGGTCTGTACCAGGTCCTCTGACTATACATTATTCCTTCCACTTTAGTGTTTTTATGGGATTACTGAGTGGGTGAATGAGTACGTCACTGATTCTTGCACCTTCTCTTGGGCTCTTTTCTTCTTGTTTGTTTGTCTTGTCCAACTGAAATACGATGATTTTTATGTTACTATATTTAATTATGTTATGATTTGTTGTTATCTGTTGGTAACCTGTTTGTTTTCTAATGAGAAACAGATAAGGAGTTTGCCAAGGACCACTCCAGTCGAGTACAGGAGTACCTGGAATGAAGATCCACAAAACTAGGTGGGTAAGGATTTGGCAGTGACAAACAGGAACAAACACAGAGGCAGTTTGAATCTGAGTGTGTTTTTCAGTTCTCAAGCAGGGGATTTTATACATTAAAAAACAAACATTACAACTCTTAGAAACTGTATCCAGTGAAACAATCACAAATATGAACAAAAATCATTTGGCACGGTAAAGCACAAAAATCATCCAAGCATTACAACTCTGAAAGTGTGTGTTCAGTGAGTCACAAACAGAATGGGTAACATCATTATTAATACAAATCATCAAAACATAACAATTCTAAAAGGATGTATTCCGTGGGGACACATTAGTGACATATTTCCAAGAGCAGGTTAATAAATCTCTATGGTCAGTGCTCTTAACTGCTGAGCTAACTCTCTAGCCCCATATGGTCAATTATTTAACATGTAATGCCTGATTTTTTATAAATCTTCAATGCATAAATTTAAACTATTTTAATTCTTTCTAATTAAGGCTTTCTTTACCATATACCAAAACCCACCTCTGATGACACACATGTAGCCATACGAAATTTTATTGTTGGGAAATATTTTATCTATCATAGTAGTTTTGTAAATGATTTAAAAAGTAAAGATTGGTTTCCCCAGGGGTAAGGTCATGTTAGTGACCCCATCTCAAGGGATGGTTTCTTACCCATTATTCTCACTTAAGATCTTGGCCTAGGCTACCAGGAACATGCAAATAAGAAAAGAAATAAGAGAAAACAAAATATAGATTGCCATGAGAACTATGGCTCAATAATTTTCCTCTGGCAAAGAGTTCCACAACCGGTTCCAGGAGGCCTCCCTCTTTTGAGGTCAATCACCTCTGTCTGGCCTACTGGAGGTGGTGTGGCATCTCTCCTTTTCTTATTTTTTTAATTTAAGCTCATAAATATCTCTTGACTGTAGAAATGGAGGAAAAGACTAGTTGGAAGATGACTGGAAAAATAAGCAGAAGAATAATTATTATTCCTGTAGCCATGGCAACAACAATGATCCTATGTAACCAACTAACAGGGTTTAATGGCCATAAACCAAAGCTAATAGACTGAGCCAAATCTTCTACATCAGTAGATTTAACATGTGCTTTGCTCATAGCAGAGATTTGGGCTTGTAATTGAGCCATATCATGAGTGATATCATTGTCTTTCCTAATTCCCAACAAATGATTTTTAGTAAAATTCCGGTTGCTGCTTATTATAGGGAATAACAATTTCATGCATTTCTTTGTCAACTAGTTCCCTTGATCTTAACCTTCCTTTAATAATTAATTGACAATACATGAAAGGATAAGAAGATACCATTTTAACTTGAGAATAAGGAAGATAAATCCATTCTAGTACACCTTCTTGCCATAAACATGCAGTAGGGGTATAAGATGTAAGCAACGACAAAACATTTTGGATTCCCTGTGAGGATGGATAATGCTGTGCCAATCGTACCCCAGGTGCCCGCTGCTCAGCCACTACAGATCCAGTCAGGAGTATTCACACAGCAAGTCTGGCCTAGAGGTACCCAACAAATTCTCATGCTTTCAGCTTGGCAACAACTGCCTGGGATAGCTCTACACAACTCTGTCCAGCCTGCTGCAGTGATTCCAGAGGCCATAGGGAGCAGCCAGCAGCTAGCTGACTGGAGGAATGCCCACTCTCATGGCAACCAGTACTATCACACAGCAGCCATCTTTGCTGACTAACCATGTGACCTTGGCCACTGCCCAGCCTCTGAATGTTGGTGTTGCCCGTATTGTCAGACAACAACAGTCTAGTTCCCTCCCTTCAAAGAAGAATAAGCAGTCTGCTCCAGTCTCACCCAAATCCTCTCTGAAAGTTCTGCTTTCTCAAGTTTATTCTCTGGTTGGAGTAGTCCTCTTCATACCACATCTTCTTATAATTCCCTAGCCCCTGTCCAAGACCAGCATCAGCCAATCATCATTCCAGATACTCTCAGCCCTCCTGTGAGTGCCATTACTATCCATAGTGATGGAGAAGAAGAAGAAGAAGGAGGAGGAGGAGGAGAAGAAGAAGAAGAAGAAGAAGAGGAGGAGGAGGAGGAGGAGGAGGAGGAGGAGGAGGAGGAGGAGGAGGAGGAGGAGGAGGA
>JADRCD010045099.1:4435-15514 GCA_019843815.1 Montemys delectorum | reverse complement strand
CAAGCACTTTAGAGGCAGACATCTGAAAATCTCTGTGTGTTTCTTGCTAGTCTACCCTATAACGTGAGTCCAATCCAGCCATGCCTGATACGGAGACACTACCTTAAAATAAATCAACATAAAGTACAAAAGTATGCCCACTTTCCTAAGTCTAACTCAAAATAGTCTTTCAAATATCACAAAGGTTTGGCATAAATTTAAAGAAAATGATGGGGAAAAAAGGAGAAAATATACTCTGATCTTCATTGGGGGTATTAATCTACCAGTACTTCATGGTAAGACCTTGTTTCAATAATATCAAATACATAGGAAGAATTCTTTAAATCTTCAATTAACTTTAAACCACTGAATTTTCATCCAGCCTTTCCCATTATTTGCAGCTACTGTAGAACATTTTCACTTCATACACCAGTACATATTTAAGGTCACTACACATCACTTCATGTATCAGTCCATATTTAAGGTTACTATGTATCAATTTATCATTTGCAACCATATTAAACCAGTGTCTTCATACTCCTCTGTTTTTTATATACAGTTTTTCATGCTTTGTAATAGTAATTTATAGAGGTCCTATTTGTTATCTGCAATTTAAGGACATTTTTCCTTTTTCAAATTTCTTCCAATTCCAACTTGCTTCTCTGTTGCTTTAATTATCCTTTGATCATAAGCAAAGTGATGAGGAAAGGTGATTTGACATATGGCTTATAGGCATAGAAAGACAAGTGGGGATATCTGGAAACTTGAACTAAAGCATAGATTTGAAACAAAACTACTCATTGGCTCAATTGCCCACAGTGTGATGGGCACTCCTATATCAATTACCAACTAAGAAAATGTTTCAAAAATATGAGGATAGGCTAGTGTTGACTGAGAAAATATCTCAATTAAACTTTGTCTGTCTATTCACAGCACTTAGTGCCAAATTGAAAATAATTAACTAAAAAACATCAGGGTTCAATGTCTGTAGTTTCTGCATACAACTCAATATCAGATCTTTTTCCTAAATTATTAGACTCTCAAAACAATCTAACATTCCTTCAGTGCATTTCCAATATTCATAGCTGGTCATTAGTGGAAAGAGTGATATTTCAGTGAATTGATGTGCATAAAATGAGCTTATTGAAATCTTAATGTGCTAATATAAAACAAAAAAATATTTAAAACTTATAGTCAGTACGTGTCTAATTTTTTCTCAGATGCCATCCTCTATGTGCAGTGCAGATTGTAGTCCTGGATTCAGAAGATTCTGGAAGGAGGGAATGGCAGCCTGCTGTTTTGTTTGCAGTCCCTGCCCTGAAAATGAAATTTCTAATGGGACAAGTGAGTTTTTGCTGCTCTGAAAAGTCTTGCAGATATATACTCCTCTTATACCACACTGGGTTGATGAAACAACTAAAAGGCAACTGCAAATATAAATATATTTTTAATCATTTTCATATCTATAACTAATAAAATATATATTTATTTTACTAGTTATAGCTATAAAAATAATTTAAAAATCTTGCAAAAACAAACAAGAATATCTTGTGCCTTGATCTACATATTGACTCATTGCAAATTCATGGCAGATTACATTTCACAAAGTAGTACTTTAGAAAATATAACTACAATTTAATAGAATTCTGCACAAGATTTTCCAAACAATTAATGTATTGTGCAACTACATATACGTTAGATTTTAGTCATAATTTTTGAGTATTAATTTAGAGTATTAGTTTTAGCCATATTTCATGAATATATCTGTCCTAAATATGATTATGTACTCCATGTACATATAGGAGCCCATGAAGAACCAAATACAGTATCTAATCTACTAGACTAGTTCATGAAACTGCTAGGTACAAAATCTTTGTTCTCTGTAAGGTTAATACAAAAGAAAAAGGTATTTACAAATTTATGAGAAAAGGCTTAGTATATAATATTCAGAGGGATACAATCAAAGCCAGATATAATATGAATCCAGGAAGTAGAGGATAAAAGTTGACTCATGTTGCTACCAGGTGGGGAATTACAACTAAGGAATGGGGTGCTATTGCTTAACACAAACCATTTGGGTTCCCACTCTTGCTCTAGGACTCCTCTGTTACATTACTCATTTTGTTTCCCAATACTGATTTCATCCTTCACAGTATATTCACAGACACTGAGTCCCATAAGAATGGAGATGAGGGAAGGATGAAAGTGCTCAACATTAAAATGAAGAAGGAATCAAGGTGAAGGATCTTTTAGAACAAAGTTTCTAAAAGGTTTTGTTTTCCTTCAGTGATAATATTAGTGCATCTCATGAAAAATAATCAGAACTTTTGTTTCATTATTCCCTGATGAGGAAAATCTTAGGGCTTAGTTCTTTAATACTTTCTACTTTTGAAACATAAACATTGTATTTCCTCTCAATCTTCACCTTCTTCTGACTTATGAGTGGAATCACTTAAGGTCAATACTGTCATTGCTACTTTTACATGAACACATACATATAAATATACACACAGCCGACCTGTTCAATTTAGTGTTGTTTCTATGTCAATGAGTTTGAACTAGTTTATTCTCGAGAAGCTATTATAGATCTAACCCCTGTAGAAGTCAGAGTCTCAATGTGTCATAGGGAATGAGTTAACAAAATAGTCAATGATCCCAGAAAACAGTGAGTGTAGGGTTTTGTGTTTATAAAATATTCCCAACCTCATTGAAATTTATGAATGTATCTTCTCTGAATTAAATAATCTACATGATATTGACATAAAAGCAAAAAAGCCTTAAGAAATCTTTGCTTTCTGATCACATTATAAGTGATATAATCAACAAAGTTAAATAGACACAGAAATAATTGCTTGGCTTTATTTCCTTAAAATCTTTATGAATGCTAAGAATTGAAAGCAATGCTGTGCAGCAATATCCTTCACATTACATTCTCAGCATGAAAGGCTGCATTGCAAGGTAACTTTCAACACCCTTGCTTGAAATACCCTGTCAATAAAATTTCTAAAGCAGCACTAATTATACTTTCCTTTGGATATTAGATATGGATCAATGTATGAATTGTCCAGAAAACCAGTATGCCAATTCAGAACAGAACAAATGCATTGAGAAAGGTGTCACCTTTCTAAGCTATGAAGACCCCTTGGGGATGTCTCTTGCCTTAATGGCCTTCTGTTTCTCTGCGTTCACAGCTGTGGTACTTTGGGTCTTTGTGAAGCACCATGACACTCCTATTGTGAAGGCCAATAACAGAATCCTCAGCTACCTATTACTCATGTCACTCATGTTCTGTTTTCTGTGCTCCTTTTTCTTCATTGGCCATCCTAACAGAGTCACCTGTATCTTACAACAAATCACATTTGGAATTGCATTCACTGTGGCTGTTTCCACAGTACTGGCCAAAACGGTCACTGTGGTTCTGGCATTCAAAGTCACAGATCCAGGAAAAAGATTGAGAAACTTCCTGGTATCGGGGACACCCAACTATATCATTCCCATATGTTCCCTCTTCCAATGTCTTCTGTGTGCAATCTGGCTAGCAGTTTCTCCTCCCTTTGTTGATATTGATGAACACTCTCAGCATGGCTGCATCATCATTGTGTGCAACAAGGGCTCAGTTACTGCATTCTACTGTGTCCTGGGATACTTGGCCTTCCTAGCCCTTGGAAGTTTCACTGTGGCTTTCTTGGCAAAGAATCTGCCTGACACATTCAATGAAGCCAAGTTCTTGACCTTCAGCATGCTAGTGTTCTGCAGTGTCTGGATCACCTTCCTCCCTGTCTACCATAGTGCCAAGGGCAAGGTCATGGTTGCTGTGGAGATCTTCTCCATCTTGGCATCCAGTGCAGGGATGCTTGGATGCATCTTTGCACCCAAGATCTACATCATTTTAATGAGACCAGAGAGAAATTCTATCCAAAAGATCAAGGAAAAATCATATTTCTGAACAAATATTCCAGGAATTCTGTCATATGTAAAGTTGATACATACCGACCAAATATTGGGTTATGTAGTTCATGTATCTAGTTTTAGAATCACTCTCACTGGTTCCTTTAGTGATATCTATAATTATATTATCTACTGATCTTGTGTAAATTGTCCATAAAATCTTGTGCTCATTCACCTGCTTCATTTCCTCTGACCAGATCTAAAATTTTCAAATTATTACAAATTTATTCATCAGTTTTGCTTTCATGGAGATTTCTCCCTGGCAACTTCCACTACCAGTTCATAAGGCAGTTGAATCCATGACTTTGTACAGAAAAGAGATCCAAGACAGACAGTGCTACACATAGAAACCATCTATCAAATCAGACAATCAGAGAAACAAACTAGCTAAATAATCAACAAAGATGAAATCAACATATTTTTTGATTTTCAGTAGGAACACCTACATGACACAATATGGCCTGTTTCTTCAACTGCTCTTTAAGCTATTAGCCAGTAGTCTAATGAAGAAATATTCCTTTTCTACTCTCAAATACCAAAATATTATATCTAACATTGGACAAAAGTCAAGGGCTTCTGTGGATGAATTGGGAATAATTGCAAGAAACAGAGGAAGAGGACTACCCGTAGGAAGACCAGCAGTCTCAACTAACCTAACAATTCACTAACAACCAAGATGTCTCAGACACTGAGCCTCTAACAAGGCAGCATACACCTGCTGATATGAAGCACCCAACAAATATGCAGCATAAGAATGCCTGGTCTTGCTTCAGTGAGAGAAGACACATCTAACCTCCAAGAGACTGGAGACCCAGACGGATTGGGAAGGGATAGGAGTTGGGGAGGTAGGATTTCCTCTTGGAGATGAGGGAGGAGGTATGGGATGAGAAGGAGTCAGGGGACACACAAGGAGGGGGTAACTACTAGACTGTAAAAAAAAAGATTAAAGAGTGAAAAATAAAACAGAATAAAATAAAATAAGCTTGTATATATATCCACATGCTATTTATGCTGTAGTTATCTAAGGTATAGTTAAAACTATTGATATTTGTGTAAACCTAATTTTTCTCAGAGACTGTCCTTTGTATGCAGTTCTGATTGAGGTCCTGGACTCAGAAAATTCTGGGAGAATAGAATGGGAAACAGACACTTTGATTATGCTACTTCCTAGAAAATGTCTTTTCCAAAAAGACAATTAAGTATTTGTGACTGCACTAAATACTTCACATTCAGCAATTCTTATTCCATAATGGGATGCTAAATGGGTCTAAAATGCATCAGCATTAACAAAAACTATCACTTCTGTAAGTTAGTCTTCACAGAAATATGATCATCAGCAATGTCCCTTTAAGAAACACATTCTTTGTTAACATGAACATTTTACTCATTGAAAATTCATGGAAGATGGTATTGTCACAAAGAAAGATTTAATATTCAAACTATGGTTTAAGGGAATTCTACAGAAATTTATTCTAATAACAGATCTCCTCTCAAATTACATTTATATTATATTAAAATTTTGAATTTTAATATCATTTACTTATTGTTTTTACATTTATGTATGTGTCCCTATATATTTTTGGGTCACTATGTAAGTGCAGGAGCCTGTGGAGACTAAAAATGGCAAAAGGTCAACAAGACAGTACTAGTTGGATGCTGGAAATCTAGTTTCCAGACCTCTATTAGATTAATGAAGAGGATAAATGATTAATAGTAACATTAAAAAAAAAACCTGCTTGGCCTTACGAGTCACAGGGGAGTTGCAGGGCAGCAGGGACAGGATCCTCTCAGCCTCTGAGTGACAGTGGTGGATCCTCAACCCTCTCTGCCCATTCCCTGCGAGTGGAGAGCCTGCCTCCAGGAAGTGCTTTAACCAGGGACTCAGGTGAGATCTGCCATTTTCTGTCCGATGACTTTCTAAGGCAGGACTAGCCAGAAGGCACAGGCCTCACGAGTCTCAGGGGAGTCGCAGGGCAGCAGGGACAGGATCCTCTCAGCTTCGAAGTGACAATGGTGGATCAACAACCCTCTCTGCCCCTTCCCTGCAAGTGGAGAGCCTGCCTCCAGGGAGTGCTTTAACCCAGGCACTCACCCATCTATGCCCCAGATTTACCAGAGGAGAGCTGATCTCCCAGAAGTACTGACACAGGCTTACACAGGAGGAACAAGCTCTAGTCAGAGACAGCAAGAACATCTAACACCAGAAATCAACAGATGGTGAAGGCAAACGCAAGAATACTACCAACAGAAACCAAGACTACTTGCCTTCATCAGAAGCTAGTACTCCCACCACGGCAAGTCCTGGATATCCTAAAACACCAGAAAGGCAAGATTTAGATCTAAAATCATATCTCACAATGGTGCTAGAGGAATTTAAGAAGGACATGAATAACTCCTTTAAAGAAATACTGGTATTTTTTTTCTCTCCGGTGACTTTCTAAGGCGGGACTAGCTGGGAGGCACAGGCCTCAGGAATTGCAGGGGAGTCGCAGGACTGCAGGGATAGGATCCTCTCAGCTTCCGAGTCACAGAGCTGGATCAGTGACCATCTCTGTGCCCTCCCAGCTAGCAGAGGGCCTGCCTCCAGGGCGGGCTTCAGCCCAGAAACTCAGGAGAGATCTGCCACTTTCTCTCTGGTGACATTCTAAGGTGGGACAAGCTGGGAGGCACAGGCCTCAGGAGTCGAAGGGGAGTTGCAGGGCTGCAAGGACAGGTCAAGCTCTAGTCAGAGACACCAAGAACATCTAACACCAGAGATCAAGAGATGGTGAAAGGCAAACGCAAGAATCCTACCAACAGAAACCAAGACTGCTTGTCTTCACCAGAACCTAGTACTCCCACCTCAGCAAGCCCTGGATATCCCAAACACCAGAAAAGCAAGATTTGGATCTAAAAACATGTCTCACAATGCTGATAGAGGAACTTAAGAAGGACATGACTAACTCTCTTAAAGAAATACAGGAGAAAACAGATAAAGAGGTATAAGCCCTTAAAGAGGAAACAAAAAAATCCCATAAAGAATTACAGGAGATCACAAGTAAACAAATAGAAGCCTTTAAAGAGCAAACCCAAAAATCCCTTAAGGAATTGCAGGAAAATACAAACAAACAGGTGAAGGAACTGAGTAAAACCATTCAGGACCTAAAAATGGAAGGAGAAACAATAAAGAAATCACAAAAGGAGACAACCGTGGAGTTAGAAATCTTAGGAAAAAAGTCAGGAAACATAGATGCAAGCATCACCAACAGAACACAAGAGATAGAAGAGAGAATCTCAGGGGCAGAAGATACCATAAAAAACATTGACACAACAGTTAAAGAAAATGCAAAATGCAAAAAGATCCTAACCCAAAACATCCAGGAAATCCAGGACACAATGAGAAGACCAAACCTAAGGATAATACATATAGAAGAGAATGAAGGCTCTCTGGGCTAGTGTCCTGAGCGGACCTTGGGCACAAGATTTGCAGCCAGTCCCACAACACCCAGAGGAAGCTCACTCCCAGGTGCTCTGACACTGTCAGGATCAGATGTAAGGAGGACCCAACATCTGTCCCAACACCGTGAGTAACTGGGACGCGCAGGACCAGGCAACAGGAACTCCACCAGCATAGTAGGTCAGGTTCCTTCTGGTCTCTCTGGACTGGTATCCTGAGCAGACCTTGGGCCCAGGCTCCACAGCCAGTCCCAGAACACCCAGAGGAAGCTGCTCCACTCCCAGGTGCTCTAAAAAGCCCAAGGTCACAGGATCTCAGAATCACAGGGTCACAGAGACTGCCTGACTCTGAGGAGTTCCAATACAACCAGGATCACAGGAAGGACTGACTCCAGTCAGAATTAGCAAGGGCAGCTAGCACTAGAGATAACCAGATGGCGGGGGGCAAGCATAAGAAAATGAACAACACAAACTGAGGTTACTTGACATCATCAAAACCCAATTCTCCCACCATAGAAAGTCCTGGACACACCATCACACCGGAAATGCAAGATTCAGATATAAAATCACTTATCAAGATGATGATACAGGACCTTAAGAAAGATATAAATTGCACCCTCAAAGACATACAGGAGAACACAGGTAAACAGCTAGAAGCTCTTAAAGAGGAAACCAAAAAATTCCTTAAAGAACTACAAGAAAACACCATGAAATAGGTGAAGGAAATGAGCAAAGTCATCCAGAATCTAAAAATGGAAATAGAAACAATAAAGAAATCAGAAAGAGAGACAACCCTGGATATATAAAACCTAGGAAAGAAATCAGGAGTCACAGATGCAAGCATCACCAACAGAAAACAAGAGATAGAAGAGAGAATCTCAGGGGCAGAAGACAGCATAGAAAACATTGACACAACAGTCAAAGAAAATGCAAAAAGCAAAAAGATCCTAACCCAAAACACCCAGGAAATCCAGGATGCAATGAGAAGACCAAACCTAAGGATAATAGGTATAGAAGAGAGCGAAGATTCCCAATGTAATGGGCCAGTAAATATCTTTAACAAAATTGTAGAAGAAAACTTCCCTAACCTAAAGAAAGAGATGCCCTTGAACATACAAGAAGCCTACAGAACTCCAAATAGACTAGTCCAGAAAAGAAATTCCTCCCGACACATAACAATAAAAACACCAAATGCACTAAACAAAGAAAGAATTTTAAAGGCAGTAAGGGAAAAAAGGCAAGCAACATATAAAAGCAGACCTATCAGAATGACAGCGGACTTCTCACCAGAGACTATGAAAGCTAGAAGATCCTGGGCAGATGTCATACAGACCCTACAAGAACACAAATGCCAGATCAGGCTACTATACCCAGCAAAATTCTCAATTACCATAGATGGAAAAAACAAGATATTCTGTGACAAAACAAAATTTACAGAATATCTTTCCATAAATCCAGCCCTACAAAGGATAATAGATGGAAAACATCAACATAAGGAGTAAACTACACCCTAGAAGAAGCAAGAAAGCAATCTTTCAACATATCCACACAAATCTAATTCCACCTCTTACAACAAAAACAACAGGAAGTGACAATTACCTTTTCTTAATATCTTAATTTGAAAATTAATACTACCAACATATCCTAAGCGATTAAATTCCAAAAATAGGAGGAATTAGAAATGTGTAGATTGTCATCCAATAGTCTCTCTAATTTGGTAATATAGGTTCAATATTGTACAATCTATATACACTTTCAGCTTGTTTGTGACAGTGTGTTGCTGTGTACAACATAAGGGTCTTGAAATCTTGCTTCTTCTATCTCAGTCTCTCTATTAGTAGTATTATTCATTTCATGTTTTTACACTATACTATGGTTTTCAGAACAGCTTATATATTTCAAAAGTATTTATATACACAAGGGAGACACAGACAATTAACTTGGGAGGTGGCTTGTAGGAAAGAGAACAACAAAGAGTGAGACTGAATCCTTTGCTTGACATTTATAGTTCTTGTATCAAGTTTGAAGAAGAGGACTTTACAAGTTACTCTTTCTCTGAGATGAATGCTTTTCCACATTATCACAGTCAATGAACCAGATTCTTACCCACATTTAATGTCTGTGTCACCCTCCAAGCAGAACCATTGTTCATTGAAACAGTTGGTGAATGACTTTATGGATAGACTATCTTAATACATACATCATTTCTTACATAAATGTAACCTGTTTTCTATGGCCTGAGAATAAAGTCACTCACTCAGTCAAATAGTTCTGACCATAGCAGGAAGTCTGTATCCTACAATTCATTCCTTGGCGTAGCAGAACTGCTAACTCTCATATTAGCTATGATGGAGTTAAAATGGTTCGGTGATGTGAGGGTCATTGAAGTACAGCCTCATTACAATGAAGTACAATGTCTAACAATTGTTCTTATTTTGGGCTTGTCCCACAGTAAGAGCCAAGATTTTAAACTCTACTAAATACAAAACAAACAAACAAAAAGACTTTACATACTTACGTTCATTTAAGAAAATAATAGTAGTGATGTATTATTTTGAAATATAGTTAATATGTTTGTAGTTTTTTGAAATTTATACTGAGAAAAACATATGTATTTGCAGTATTGCTGTAGACAGGCATCTACATCACACTGTTAAATTGATTGTTTTAGATCAAACAACTTTTATAATACTCATTTTTATTGTTATAATATTTTTTTAAATTTTAAAGAATATGACAAAAAAGATATTGTAGGTATTGAAGAGGGGGTCCCTGGGAGAAGTTGGGGTACAAAAGGGAAACAAGAATGTGATTTAATCCTATTTACTTAAAATACATTCTTAAATGTTAACAAATTCAGATCAATAGAAATCATGTAAATAGAATTCAGATAAATAGAATCATAATGCAATAAAAGTTAATAAATAAATAAATAAAATATGTTTTTAAATGTTAACAAATTCAGATAAATTGAAATTATGTAACTTTTCTCATCATAATGCAATAAAAGTTTTAAAAAAAGAAATACATATCTTATGTAGAGGCTCACAGCCATCCATTGAACTGAGTAGAGGGTCCCCAATGAAGGAGTTAGAGAAAGGACCAATGGAGCTGAAAGGTTTGCAGCCCCTTAGGATGAACAACGATGGGAACTAACTAGTACCCTCAGAGCTCCCAGGGACTCAAATCATCAACCAAGGACTATACATGGTGGGACTGATTGTTCTGGCAGCATGTGTATAATAGAGGATTGCTGTTCCAATAAGGTGGAGGAGGGGGCCTGGGTTGCGGCCCAGGCCCGGCCTGCTGTGGCTCTCTCTCCCTGGGTGGCTGCGGGCCTTGGTGGTGGGGCCCAGGCCTCTCTCCCTCCTAGGATGGCTGGGGGCCTTGGTGGTGAGGCCCAGGTCTCTCTCTCTCCTCCCGGGGCTTGGCCTGTTCCAAGGAGGTGGAAGGGGGGCCTGATGCTGAGGCCCAGGCCTCTCTCTCCCTCCTAAGGCTGGCTGGGGGCCTGGGTGGTGAGGCCCAGGTCTCTCTCTCTCCTCCCGGGGCCTGGCCTGTTTGCTGCACGGCGCCTTAATTAAAAAGGAGGCAATGTATGAGTGAGTTATTTTATTGTAAGAAGGGGAAATATGCTAGTTGAGTGGAGAGAAGGAAAGGAGAGGAAGGGGAGAGAGAGAGAGAGAGAGAGAGAGAGAGAGAGAGAGAGAGAGAGAGAGA
>JADRCD010045092.1:9419-24269 GCA_019843815.1 Montemys delectorum | reverse complement strand
GAGAGAGAGAGAGAAGAGAAGGGAGAGAAAAGAGAAGAGGGAGAAAGAGCAAGGAGGAGAGAGAGAGAGCAAGAGGGTAAGAGTAAGAGTGAGAGGGGAGACGAGATAGAGAAGAGAACAAGAGAAGAAGAGAGAACAAGAGAGAAAGAGAGTGATGGAGCAAGAGAGAGAGGAGGGGACAAACCACCCCTTTTATTGTATGGGGTGTGGCATGCCTGGCTTGTGGTCAGATGACTGTGTGTAAAGTCCAGCTAGAATGCTGGGAGTTTGAGTCAGTGTCTGCCTGATAGAGCACACATCTCCTGCAGGGGTAGCTGTGAGGGGTCTGGGTTGAAAAATGAGCCATGGTCTCAGGAGCAATTCACCGAATGCCTTCCGTCCTTTCTGGGCAAATGCTCGGTAGGTCTCCGGGGTTCCAAGTGGCTCTACTGGACTCTGGCTGTGAGAACTGCCCAACAAGTACCCTTAATGATTAGATATTGTTTCCCCTCTAAGGGCTAGATCTAATAAGTATAAACCAAAACATGGTAGAAAAATTTCTCCTGCTCCTATTTTTCTAAAATAGCCAAAGTCCAGTGCTCTCCAAAGATAATTGGTAGAGATAATTTGAAGCCATTGACTCAAGGGTCCTTCACAGAAGAAGCTCATGAAAGGAAGCATAAAAGGCTGTGTAACAACTCCAGCTTCCTATGGGAGCCCCATGAATGAACAATTAATAAATATCTTCACAGGCATTGTCCAGTTATCCCCATTCACTTCTTTCAAGAATTGTTGAGAAGGAAATTATTATTATCTTCCTACACAGATACCAATACCATATTTGAGGGTAACTTCTTAGAGTAATAATTAAATAGAAATACAGTAGGAACTCAGAAATGGTTTGGTAGGTACATACACTCCATTACTCACACTGCTAGAGTTCCACTATTACTCCCTAGACATAGAAAAGTTCTAGAAAAACTTTTGTTTGAATATATTTCCATTAAAAGACTTTGTGGGCAGAGCTCAGGGAAAGTGGGCTGTGCCAAAGTTGGAAATGGCTGGAATTTTGAGGGGAGACCAGCTGCTTTTGCTGCAATTATGAGGTTCTCATTAATCAACTAATTATAGAAACTCCCACTCAAAAAGGAGGATTAGATATGGTGACAGTTGTACACTAGAAAGTCAAAGAACAGAGATGACTTGATGGGAGTCATTTCATTATGATGATATGTGGGGTTTGAGTTTCAACCAAAAAGATGCCTGCCTGAGACTGGGGCCACCGAGAAGGCCAAGTATATGAGACAGAAACATCATGGAGGATACTGGCATGCAGGAAGACTTTATTTTTCCCATTCAACAGCTCCACAAATAAGGTTTTAAAACATTCCTTTCATCTTTGTTTGGACAAATGCAAAATGGTTTGGCCTTCTGATAAGTGGTTGTGGTAATGGCCATTGTCATCTTTTATGATGTCTTATCCATGCCTGGGACTGTGTCCATGGCCATGTGAGTATGTTTGCTCATGGAACTCCTTATGTTCACCACTCAAGGCTATGTCCACTAGGTCTACAATTTCATCAAAGCTCATCTGACCATCTTCATTTGTGTCAAGGTTATCCATCATGTATTATATGTCTTTCTAGTCCTTTTTCTTTTTCTGTAAGTAGAAAATATATAATTGACCTTCTGGTTTCTGTCTGCACCCAGAGTTGATCCGGTGCCACTGTGCCTCAAACCCAAATACCACCAGGAGAGAGCTAGTTTCCCAGGAGTACTGGCATACCTGTAAGTACAGGTAAGGCCACCACTTCTCCTTGAGGGACTGTTCTAGAGACCTAGGGACACAGGAAATGAGGGACAGTATTCTTCTCTTTTCTGTCTTCATCTAGAGCTACATCCAGAGCTCCATACACAAATACTACCCGGAGAGAGCTGGTCTTCCAGGAGTTCTGGCATACTTGTGAGCCCAGGTAACACCACTACTTCTGTTCCAATTCCTGGCCCAAAACAGACCAGCCCAGAGTCATCAGGACACTGCAATGCAGAGCTGACAGTATACCTCTACTCTCCATACCCAAATTGATTCAGGAGAGAACTGGTCTCCCAGGAGTACTGACACACAGACTTGAAGGAGGGAAAAGCCACAGTCAGAGACAGAAACACCAGTTAACACCAGAGATATCCAGATGGAAAGAGGCAAGGGCAAGAACATAAGAAACAGAAGCCAAGACTACTTGGCATCATCAGAACACAGTTCTCCAACCACAGCAAGTGCTGGGTACCCCAATACACTAGAGAAGCAAGACACTGATTTAAAAATCACATCTCTGATAATAGAGGACTTTAAGAAGGATGTAAATAATTCCCTTAAAGAAATACAATAGAACACAGGTAAAGAAGTAGAATACCTTAAGGAGTTAACACAAAAAACCCCTAAAGAATTATGAGAAAGTAAAGCCAAACAGCTGAAGGAATTTAAAAAAGCCATCCAAGATCTTAAAATTGAAATATGATTAATATAAAAAGTCAAAAATGGAAACAACCCTGAAGGTAGAAAATATAGGAAAGACATCAGGAGTCATAAATGCAAGCATCACCAACAGAATACACCAAATAGGAAAGAGAAACTTAGGTGCAGAAGATACTGTAGAAAACAGTGACAAAACAGTCAAAGAAAACGCAAAATGTTAAAAGATCGTAATTCAAAACATCCAGGAAATCCAAGACAAAATGAGAAGACCAAACATAAAGATAATAGTTTTAGAAGACAGTGAAGATTCCCAACTTAAATGGTCAGCAAATATCTCCAACAAAATTATAGAAGAAAACTTCCCTAACCTAATGAGATGCCCATAAACATAAAAGAAGCCTACAGAACTGTGAATAGACTGCACCAGATCAGACATTCCTCCTGTCACATAATAGTCAAAACACTAAATGCACAAAACAAAGAAAGAATATTAAAAGCAGTAGATGCAAAAAATCAAGTAACATATAAAAGCAGGCCTATCAGAATTACACAGATTTGTCAGCAGAAACTATGAAAGGTAGAAGCTCCTGAGCAGAAGTCATACAGACCCTAAGAGAACACAAAAGCCAACCCCAACTACTATACCAAGCAAAATTCTCAATTAACCTAGATGGAGAAAATAAGATATTCCATGAAAAAAACCAAATTTATACAATATCTTACCACAAGTCTAGCCCTAAAATGGATAATAAATGGAAAACTCCAATACAAGGAGGGAAACTACACCATAGAAAAAGCAAGAAATTGGTCTTCTTTCAACAAACTGAAAGGATAGCCAAACAAACATTATTCCACATCTCTAACAACAAAATAACATGCTACAATCACTATTCTTTAATATCTCTTAACATCAATGGACTCAATTCCCCAATAAATAACATAGAATAACAGAGTGGGTAGGAAACACACTTCAGTGAGAAAGACAGACAGTACCTCAGAGCAAAATCTGCAAACAATTTTCCAAGATAATGGTCCCAAAAAACATGCTAGAGTAGCCATTCTAATATCGAATAAAATCGACTGTAAACTAAATGTTATCAAAAAAGATAAGGAAGAACAACTCATGCTCATCAACAGAAAAATTTACCAAGAATAATTCTCAATTCTGAAAAACTATGCTCCAGATGTAAAGGCGCCCACATCCATAAAAGAAACTTCTAAAGCTCAAAGCACACATTGTACTTCACACAATAATAGTGGGAGACTTCAACAGCCCACTCTCATCAATGGACAGATCATGGAAACAGAAACTAAAAAGAGACACAGCAAAATTACCCAAAGTAATGGATCAAGTGATTTTTAATAGCTATCTTTAGAATATTTCATTCTAAAACAAAAGAATATACTTTCTTCTCAGCAGTTCATGGTACCTTACCCAAAACTGACCATGTAATTGGTCACAAACCTGTCTTCAACTGATACAAGTAGGTGGAAAAAAACCATATATCCTTTCAGATCACCACAGACTAAGGCTGGTCTTCAATAACAACAAAAATAATGGAAAGTACACATACATATGGAAGCTGAACACCCTACTCAATGGAAAATGGTCAAGGAAGAAATAAGGAAGGAAATTAAAGACCTTCAGAACTTGATGAAAATAAATTCACAATGGACCCAAACTTATGGGAAACAATGAAAGAAGTGCTAAGAGGAAAAGTCATAACTCTGAGTGCCTCCAAAAAGAAACTGGAGAAAACACAAACTAGCAGCTTAACAGCAGACCTGAAAGTTATAGAACAAAAAGAAGCAAAATACACCCAAGAGGAGTAGAAGTCAAGAAATAATCAAACTCAGGACTGAAATCAACCTAGTAGAACTAAAAAGAACTATACAAAGAATCAAAAAACCCTCTTTCTTTCTTTCTTTCTTTCTTTCTTTCTTTCTTTCTTCCTTCATCTCTTTCTTTCTTTCTTTCTTCCTTCCTTTCTTTCTTTCTTTATGACTTTTTGTCTTCTTTCCATCCTTCTCTATTTTGTTCCTTCTTTCTTTTGTTTTTCCTTTTTTTAATCAAATAAAGTCTATCAAGGAGTCAAACTGAAAAAGGAAATTTCAGTTGAGGAAATATCTCCATCAGATTATCTAGTAGGCAAAAGTTCATTGACTGTTTTCTTGACTGATGATTTACTATTGTAAGTGCCATCCCTGAACAGCTGGAATAAGAAATCAGTCTGCACAAGATAGTAATTCTAATCATTCATGACTTCTTCTTCTGCTTGACTCAAAGTTCATGTTTGATTTCAATTCCTCACTACTACTCATAAGATATAAGATGAAATAATTTTTCTTTCCTCTAAAAAAGAAAAAAGAAAAAAAAAAGAAAAAATATAATTGGTACTCTTGGCAATGGACACAGAAGAGAACTAGGGAGTCATGTAAGTGATCATACGGTAAATGTAGGGGATCAATTTAAAATTAGTAATGGTAGACTGAGTGCTCATGGTGGAGGTAATGTTAAGCTTGTGCTAAACACTTTCAAATTGTTCCACAGACTGCAGTCTATACTGGACACTAGGTCTATAGTACTAAAAAGGTCAGAGAATTATATGCATGTCTAAAATGTTCTGCTTTTGTCCCCAGAACACATGAGAATGAAATCTGCTGTGAAGAGAATCTTAGGAGTCTAGACTTGGGAAAGATGGGTGGAGTATATATGTTGCAGGGAGTGGGAATTCCCTGACTTATAGGAATCTGCACCTCCCTCCATATAGTAAGGAGTCATTCAGTAAACCAGGTGCATTAGATCTTGATGGGGTAGGGGACGATATATGTGTTACTGATCTTAAAAGATGTAATAATCCAGGAGAAGAGTAATGTGAAGTAGGATGATACAGATGTAGCAGAGAGTATAGCTAATTGCAAGTCTTCTACTCACTGGCTGGGATACATGGCTAAGTTTCCTTCCATTACTCAATTAGCCCATATTCAAGATCAGTGCTTCCTATTCTATCACACATAATTGGACTGGGATTTGAGAAAGCTGTTCAAGTGAATGTAGGATTCACAGAGAGGAGAGACTTGCCTCAAGAGTCTCTTGTGTACCTCCTGTCTTCCTGAAGGAAGCACATTGTTTTCCTGAGATCCTCATGTATGGGGAGCTCTTTGTCTGCAATATTTCCTACAGTGACATTTCTCGACTTTAACTGGTCCTCTAAGAGGCCTGGATACCAGCCTACTGGGCTAAGCATAATAGACTGACACTGGGACTTGTCTTATGTATCTTATTCATTTCTTTAAAGGACTCTGTTGGCTTGTATTTGAATACACAACAGAAAAACTTTTCAAATAAATCCCTTTACAGAAGACAGACTGGTCATTTCTTGAACAGAGGGAATTATTGATATTTGACAGTGTTTCCTGCATGTGAGTTTTGTGCTAGTTTCTCATCACATGATCTAAAGTTCTGAATTATTTACTGTAGTTTCTCAGGTCTAATGTGACTCACTGTAGAGGCTTAATGCCCCTCAGCTTCCTATCAAGGACTAGCCTTAATTCTATTACTATAACTGAAGTATCAGCTCAAATGTCACCATCTTAGAGTGGGAATTCCCTTTAGTCCACTCTCTAATGCTCCACTTAACATAGACCACCATAGAACTCTATCTCATCATTCTCTGCCCTTTCAGGATACAATTTCATCTGTGTTCTGAATGTTGTGTCTCCATCAATATTGTCACTTTCAGGTTTGCCTACACAATTATCTGCCCAGAACACAGCTTCACATATTACAGATATTTTCTTCCTGATTACCTGTGACTGAATTTTCATACCACCAGTTAGAGAGTACTTGCTGTATATATGTGGAAGGTGCAGGAATTTTATCTCTAATTATTGTAGACTGAACTCCCCTCTCTTATTAATCAAGATTACCTTGAAGGAGTTTTGCCTATCATTATTTACCAGGTCTTTGAATTTATTCTGGCTCAGGGTATCCGTCCTTCCTGGAGTACTGGTGGAAGGACTTGATAATGTTCTCCATGGGATCTTCCATCTGTGACTTTTAAGGCTCGTTAATTGTTTCACTCTTTGAATCTTTGTGAATCAAATATACCAGGAAAGGAAAAGTCTGTCAAGCATACTGGTTCTGGTCTGTACCCTGTATAAGGCTAGAAATGAAGGGGACATACACAATACAAAAAAGGACAGGTGGCCACTTGGTGGGGAACCATCTGCCATGCATGTGTGAGAAATGTACTTAAGGCAATATAGAAAATGCCAAAATAAAATAATTTTATAGTAAGAAACTTTCAGGAAGTTGAAAGATGCTACAATGTTCCCAGGGTCAAAAAGGGGAAGCCTGTAGAATGAAAAATGTCATGAAGATGAGAGAAGGAAAGAAGTGACAGGTAGGCTCTCAACTAGGGAAGCCAGGTACATTACCAAAGCTGAAGGACCACACAGTGTTTGACAAAGTAAAGCAGGCCCAGCATTTAAAAGCTGCCAGTGGTGGGCATACATCCTCCTTTATCTCAGGAATGATTACATCACACTGGGACAGTATGCAGTGGAGAGAATTGGGGCAGGACAAAGCTCTGTTGATGGAATGCTATTATAAGAATCTAGAAAATGGCACCCTGTCTTCTCAGTAATTTTTACGAACATGGTCCAAGAATTCAAAACTAATACTCACAGGATCTTCTCACCTGACCATCATGAGCAGTCACCTGGATTCAAGTGACTCCAGTCTTTAAACGTGACTCTATTTTGATCATATATGTCTACCTTTATATACATGCGTTTGGTTTATATGGAACCAATTTGCATGGTTGAAATTATATAAACAAAATTTATACTACAATTTGGCAAGGGGCAGAGCCAGCTCTCCAGACCCCTCCCACACTCAGAAACAACTTGAATCCCAGGTACTCTGACACAAACAGGCTCACAGTTTAGACACTCCTTCCCACTCCAATACCTAGCATAATTGGCACACCCATGAGACAAAGCAGAGGTTAAACCTATACATCCTACACTATAGGAGACACATATTCCTTCCAGCTCACAACTTGGCTTGAGACATAGGTGATGCTCCAGATACCCACCCACACCCAGAGACAGCACGAGTCCCAGGAGCTTGGTCACAACTAGGCTCACAGGAGGCACAGGATGCAGTGAGAGACAGCAAGACCAGTTAACACCTGAGGTAACCAGATGGTGAGAGGCAAGCACAAGAACATAAGCAGCAGAAACCAATGCCACTTGGCAGAATCAGAACCCAGCACTCCCAACACAACAAGTCCGGGACACCCGAAAACACCTGAAAAGCAAGACTCCGACCTAAAACTAACATCTCATGGAGATGATAGAGGCCCTTAAGGAGGACATAAATAATTCCCTTTAAGAAATACAGGACAATACAGGTAAACAGGTAGAAGCCCTTAAAGAGGAAGTACATGAATCCCATAAAGAAATGTAAGAAAGCACAATGAAACAAGTGAAGAAATTAAGCAAAACAATGCAGGATATAAAAAATGGAAATACAAACAATATAGAAATCCAATTGGAAGAAACCCTGGAGATGCAAAACCTAGGAAAGAAAACAGGAGTCATAGATACAAGCATCAAAAACAAAATACAAGAGACAGAAGAGACATTCTAAGGCATAAAAGATACCATATAAGACATTGACACAGTAGACTAAGAAAATACAAACTGCCAAAAACTCCTAAACCAAAACATTTAGGAAATTCAGGCCACAATGAAAAGACCAAATCAAAGAATATTAGGTGTCAAAGATAGTGAAGATTCCCAACTCAAAGGACTACTAAACATCTTCAACAAAGTCATAGAAGAAAATTTCCCTAACCTAAAGAAAAAGATGCCTATAAATTTAAAAGAAGCCTACAAAATGCCAAAGATCTTGGACAGATGTCACACACATCTAAAGAGAACATAAATGTCAGCCCAGGCTACTATATCCAGCAAAACTCTCTATCACCATGGATGGAAAACCAAAATATTCCATGACAAAATGAAATTTCAAGAATATCTTTCTTCTAATCCAACCCGACAGAAGATAATAGAAAGAAAACTCCAACACAAAGAGGGAAACTATAGCCAAGAAAAACAAAGAAATTAATCTTCACACAACAAACCCAAGAGAAAAGAAGGAAACAAATATAACAGCACCAATAAAAATAAAAATAACAGTCAACAATCATAGCTAATCAGTATCTCTCAACATAAATGGATTCAATTCCCCAATAAAAGGACATAGACTCACAGATTAGACATATAAAAGATCCCAGCATTTTGTTGCATACAGGAAACACACATCAGTGACGAAGGCACTACCTCAGAACAAAATGCTGAAATTTTTTTTCCAAGCAAATGGTCCCAAGAAACAAGCTAGAGTACTCATTCTAATATCGAATATAATAGTCTTTCAACCAAAAGTTATGCAAAAAAGATGAGGAAGGATACTTCATACTTATCAAAATAAAGAATCCATCAAGAAGAACTCTCAATTCTGAATATCTATACCATGAATTCAAGGGCAAACACATTTGTAAAAGAAATGCAAATAAAACTCAAATTACACATCGAACCTTACACAATAATACTGGGAGACGTCAAAACCAGAATCTCACCAATGGACAGACCAAGGAAACAGAAATTAAACAAAGATACAATGAAACTAACAAAAGTTATGAGTCAAATGGATTTAATAGATATCTACAGAACATTTCACCCTAAAACAATATAACATATCTCTTCACAGCAACTTCTAGTACCTTCTCCAAAATTGACCATATAACTGGACACAAAAAAAGCCTCAACAGATACAAGAAGATTAAAATTATACCATGCATCCTATCATATCCCAAGGAAATATGGGTGGTCTTCAAAAACAACAAAAACTACAGAAAGGCCACATACTCATAGAAGCTGAGAAACTCTCTATTCAATGACAACTTGATCTGGAAAGAAAGAGAGAGAGAGAGAGAGAGAGAGAGAGAGAGAGAGAGAGAGAGAGAGAGAGAGAGGAAGAAAGAGAGAGAAGGAAACAAAGGACCAAAGGACCAAAGAAACAAAAAAAAGAAAGAAGTTAAAGATATTCTAGATTTTAATGAATATGAAGGCACAACATACCCAAACTTATGAGACACAATGAAACCAATGCTAAGAGGGAAATTCATAGCACTGAGTAATTTCATAGTCCACCATGTTCATTGCAGCCTTATTTATAATAGCCAGAAACTGGAAACAAACCAGATGTCCCTCGATAGAGGAATGGATACAGAAACTGTGGTACATCTACACAGTGGAGTATTATTCAGCTATTAAAAACAATGAATTTATGAAATTCTCAGGGAAATGGATGGATCTGGAGAGCATCATCCTGAGTGAGGTAACACAGCCACAAAAGAACACACATGGTATGCACTCTCTGATAAGTGGTTATTAGCCCAGAATTTCAGAATGCTGGAAGAACAACCCACAAACCAAAAGAAACTTATGAAGAAGGAAGACCAAAAGGTGGGCATTTAATTCCTTCTTAAAAGGGGGAATCAAATACCCATGGAAGGAATTGCAGAGATTAACTATGGAGCAGAGACTGAAAGAAGGACAAGCCAACCTAAATTAGCTATCTCCTGAGAGGCTCTGACAGTACCTGACTAATACAGATGTAGAGGCTCACAGCCATTCATTGAATTGAGTACAAGGTCCCCAATGAAGGAGTTAGAGAAAGGTTCTATGGAGCTGAAGGGTTTTCAGCCCATTAGGACGAACAACAATATGAACTAACTAGTACCCTCAGAGCTCTCAGGGACCCAACCACCAACTAAGGACTATACATGGTGGTACTGATTGTTTTGGCAGCATGTGTATAGTTGAGGATTGAAAAGTTGATCATCAATATGAGGAGTGGTCCTCAGCCCTGTGAAGGTTCTGTGCCCCAGTGTAGGGGAATGCCAGGGCCAATAAGTGGGAGAGGGTAGGGTGGCAGACATGGGAATGGGGGAGGCAACAGGAGTTTGTTCCTGTTGTTTTTGTTTGTTTGTTTGTTTGTTTTCTGGAGGGGAACTGGGAAAGGAGAAATTTACATGTAAACAAAGAAAATACCAATTTAAAATAAAAAAATATGTCTTTACAAACTTTGTAGGCAAATGGATGGTACTAAAAAATGTCATCCTGAGTGAGGTAACCGAGACCAAAAACTACAAATATGGTACATACTCACTGATAGGTGGATATTAGCCCAAAAGCTCAGAATACCCAAGAAACAACTCACAGACCATTTGAAGTTTAACAAGAAGGAAGGCCAACATGTGTATGGTTCAAACTCAGTTGGAAGGGGTAACAAAATAATCAAAGGAGGTAAAAAGAAGGAGGAACCTGAGAGGGAGAAAGGAGGGGGAAGACAAAAGGTGGGCACACCAGGTAAGGGAAGAGACAGGAGAGAAGTCTAGAAGGCCAGGAGAGTGAATAGAAGTAAGAGGCAGTAGGGGTGTGGGGAACTTGGTGGACCACTAAAAAGTCATAGACACCAGGGATATGGGAGGTTCCCAGGAAACAATGGGGATGACATTAGCTGAAATATTCAATAGCAGGGACATAGAACCTGAAGAGACCACCTCCAGTAGACAGACATGGCCCCCAGTGTAGGGATGTGGCCACCCACTCATCTCAAAAATTTTAGCCCAGAATTGTCTATGCCTAAAGGAAATACACAGACAAAAAATGGGTCAGAGACTGAAGGAAAAGCCATCCATATTCTGCCTCACTGTGCCATCCATTCCCTCCATCTACAGATAACAAACCCCAACACTTGCTGATGCTAAGATATGCTTGCAGACAGAACCCTGATATGGCTGTCCTCTGAGAGGCTCTGCCAGTACCTGACTAAGACAGATGTAGATCCTCACAGTCAACATTGGAGTGAACTCAGAGGCCCTAGTGGAAGAGTTATGGAAAGGGCTGAAGGAGCTGAAAGGAATTGCAACCCCATAGGAAGAACATCAGTATCAATTAAGTGGAATCCTCAGAGCTCTCAGGAAATAAGTGACCCACTAAAGAGTATAAATGGACTGGTCCATAGCTCCTGCTATGTATGTAGCAGAGGAGTGCCTCATATGGCATCTGTGGGACGTGAGGCACTTGGTGCTGTGAAAGCTTGATACCCCAACAAAGGGGGATGCTGGAGGGATGAGGCAGGAGTGGGGCGAGCACACTCTTAGAGACAAAGAGGAGGTGAATGGATGGGGTTCATGGAGGGGAGACCTTGAAGGGGGATAACATATGACATATAAACAAAATGATTAATAAGTTAAAAAAGAGAAAGGAAAAATATAAAAAATAAAAGCTTAACAAAACTGTGTCTTTGCCAACTACTTTTGACAATACAATCACAGAGAATTAATATACAGAATAGATGAGAATTGGAAAAATGAAAATAATAGATAAACCTCTCAGCAAGTGAACAAATTAGCTGGTTAGACATTTTCAAATAAAGTACAAATAATCCATAACACATGAAAATGTTAGTAATCCTAGAAGTGCAAATCCAAACTACATTATCATTTTATAACACCTTTAAGAAGTATCACGAAACAAACAAACACACAAACAAACAAACACCACATTCTGGCTCAAATAAGAAGAAAAAGGACCTTGTTGTGGGTATGTAAACTTCTATACCTACAGTAGAAACAAGAATGGAAGTAATTTTAAAGTCACCATCCAACTGACACACCTACATATTAGTGTTTATTATGGTACTATTTGTAATAGCCAAGTTATGTACGTACCAGAAGTTCCAACAGCAGATGGACTGATAAGAAAAATATGATATATTCAGGAATATAAGATGTAGATGTAACAAGATATAGATAGTGGAGCTTTATTTACCCTATGATAAAAAATCATGTGGTTCATAAGAACATTGATCTTTTTTTTCTTTTTATTTCTTCTCTCATACAATGCATCCAGACCACAGGTTAGCTCTCTCTCCATTCCTTCCAGCTCTCCACTACTACCTGGCCCAGATCTACTACTAATCCTTTATTTCCCTTCTGAATGCAGCAGACCTCCATAGGATATATACAGAACACAGCATCAGTGGTAATAACAGTAGGTATAAAGCCTCTTATTCAGGCTGAACAGAGTAATGGAGAAGGAGGCAAAGGGTCCCAATAGCATGTAAAAGTGTCCAAGACACCCCGACTTCCACTATTTAGAGTCACAAAAATACTTAGCTAAGCCAGCATAACATATAATGCAGTGGACCTGTGCAGACCCACACAGGCTCTGTGAGTGTTATTTCACTCTGTGGCTCCCTATGACTTCTGCTTAGTTGATTCTATGCTCTATGATGTCATTGATCTCTCCTCCTCCTACTCTTCTTCCCCCTGCTCCTCTGCATGGTTCCCTAAGTGCTACCTAATATTTGCCTGTCTCTGCATCTGCTCTCATAAGCTGAGGAAAGAAATCTTTCTTGATGAGGGTTCAACTAAAACTAAATAGGGCCATCCCCAAAAAGACAAAATATATAATACGCTATAAAACTTAAATGGAAGATAACAGGAAGAGAAAAGGAAAAGAAGGAATCTGAGATATGTCTCCATCTGCTCAAGTATAAATCTCTAAGTCAAACTTTGTATACTGTTTCTAGGTATGATTCCTGATATGAAAAGTTAGCAATCCAAGTGTCTAGTATTCAGTATGAAAAAATTAGTATCATCATGTTACTATGCATGTCACTTCCGTTTTTGCAATCACAACTATGCAAGTCAAAACAGTCAAATCAAAGTCAGGTTAGTAAAAGCAGTCTGGGTTGATAAAAATGCATTCATATTTAGCAGCTTGGGTTATAGAATACTTGGCTACAGCATTGTGAGGTCAGGTTACAACATTTTCTTTGAATTGTTTGGAATACCTAGATCATGCTTATGAAAATTCGGAGTAGTAGTCAACTCTATTTCTTGGTGACTTATTAATGTTCCCCTTTAGAGTCCTTCCTAGAGAGCAAAAAACCTAATCTTTTATAATTGAGTACATGTTTCTTGGAATTGTTTTGAGCTAAGCAGTGTGATATGCTGGTCTTAACTATCATTTCTTACTCTGGATGGACCTTCATATTTTCTAAAATGAAAATAATTATAGAAGTAGTTCTTATAAAAAAGCATATGGCCATGCCAAGAAATTTCCAAGAAGTGACATTTCTACAGACAGGAAATAAAAATTTAGTCTGAGCATTTTCTGAAAAAGGAAATGCTGAATCCTAGAAGACACAAGTTGGACAAATTGATTTAAATTCTAACACCAAATGTAAGAGATGAAAA
Source organism: Montemys delectorum (assembly GCA_019843815.1). Lineage (NCBI taxonomy): Eukaryota > Metazoa > Chordata > Mammalia > Rodentia > Muridae > Montemys > Montemys delectorum. The sequence continues at coordinate 10,472 of JADRCD010045092.1, read as the reverse complement.
GATGATTATAACCACACACCAAAAAGAAGTAACTAGATAGCCATAACAAGACACTTTTTTTTAGCTGACCAATTTAACCCTCCTTTGGTTCCTTGATCCCAAAAATTTATTGCCTTTGCATAGAAGACCTCTATGAATGATTGATCACATATCCAGACCTTTTCCAACATAAAAAAAAATACATGGGCCTTGGAGGCCTGCCATGACTGGGTGAAAAGACACTGTTACTGAAGACACAACGCACTATATTTGTAGAGGATGGATTCCAGTATGGTTAGCTTCATAGTGCCCAAGTGCCTACACAACTAAGAGAGAGAAAAATACAAAGTCTCTTATAATCTGAACATTGTCCATTTGTGCATCTCTATGTTAGTCATCGTCTACTGAAAAAAATATTTGTGGTTTTGATTTTAAAAGGCAATAGTCTATGGACTATTAGTAAATCCTGAAGAATGGCTTTACTATTCTGTCCATTTCACACTAACAATAGTTGTGTGAAATTTTTTCTCCCTTAAGGCATACAACATGTCTACCCAATATTTCTTGGTGCCAGATATGAGCGTTATGGAATGAGCTTTAACTCTAATCATAAAATGTTTGCCTACTCCCACAATATCTATGCCATTAATGTACCAGTGGGCATATCATTCTAGCCTAGATGTTAAGGTAATTAACAGGGTGCAGAGCTTTGTAAGGTCAGTGAATACATTTATCCTCTGGTAGCATGCCCAGTGTCTTCCAGACCTACTCAGTAGAGATGAAGCTTTCTGGTCAGAACCAGCTTTATTTATCCATGTTATGTGACTCAGTTATGTGATGTCTCTAAAACTAATGCTTTATCTTCAAATTCTGGTGTGTAAATAAGAACTTTGCAACAGCATATAACGTTTGGGGTACTATGAGACCTCACTGGACAAGAAACCCAAAAGAGGCATTCCATCATTTCTTATCACTAGGCTATGTATTTGTTAGTCTCATTTTAGGGCAATATTTTTAAAGAAAGAAAGAAAGAAAGAAAGAAAGAAAGAAAGAAAGAAAGAAAGAAAGAAAGAA
>JADRCD010045059.1:1047-15205 GCA_019843815.1 Montemys delectorum | reverse complement strand
TTTATGATTTTTTTCCTATTTGACTTAGTTGATAAAAAAAACAATCTGACTAAAATATTGTCTCTGCTTTTTTACTAGATGTTCCTGGACAAAAACATATAACATAAAACTTATAACATAACTATATATTCAAACAAGTCACAAAGATTATAACTGTGTACACTCAAACAAGTTCAATAAATACAGAGGATTGTGTTTGAGAGTTGGAACATGGTTCTGTCATAGCAACTAGAAAAGGCCAATTCTATGAGATAACTCTGAAGTTCTAAGTATAAGTTTAGAAGATGTTTATCGAAAGATTTTGTTTAGTTATTCTGTTCTCTTGGGCATATTTTAAAACCAAATCTACTTATTAATTTTAATTTACTTATTAATTTAATTTAATGTAAATTTTCAGGTAACAACTATCTGGGATGTCTTGAAATATTTTGAAATACTTTTTTGAAGAAACTGTCCTATAAATTGGCTCAAGAATGCTTAGAATGGTATTTCGTAGTATTCTCATTGTTGTGACATGGCTTAGCTGTGACTTTGTGAACAAAGATTTCAGGAGTAGTTATGAGTTTATTAGGAGAAACAAGAAGCAAGAATATTCAGAAAGTGAACTCAAGATCTTATTAGATATTAGGGAAGAGATTTTTTTTTTGAGTTACATGCCAAGTTCAATGAGAAAGAATTCAGTCTAAGTTTATCTGAAACAAAATTATGCTTGAAATATAGTAGACAAATCTATATACTGTCTTAGGGTTTCTACTTTTGTGACAAAATATTATGACCATGACCACTTGGGGAGAAAAGGGGTTCTTTCATCTTGTGTTTTGCCTTTCCAGTTCATCATCAAAGGAAGTCTAGACAGGAGCTCAAGCTGGGCAGAAACCTGGAGCCAGAACTAATACAGAAGTAATGGAAAGATGTTCCTTACTGGCTTGTGTCTTATGGTTTGCTCAGCCTGCTTTTTTATGGAACCTACGGTAACCAACACAAGGATAACAACACCAAAAGTAGGTTGGACCCTCCTTCATCAGTTATTAATAAAAATGCCCTACAGGCTTGCCTACAACCAGAAGACAGTGAGGGATTTTTTTTTCAGTTAATAGTCCCTCTTCTTTGATGACTCTAGTGGTTTCAAGTTGACATAAAATTTAGGTAATGCACCACTGCATTCCCTTCTTCCTCGTTTTCTTTCTCCACTAGTATCCTTTATTCTCTTAGTTTCCTTTTGCTTTACTATCATATATGTAAATGATTTTGTGTAACTATGTAAAATGTAAGATCCATAATCTATAGAAAATCTGTTTTTGTTGATAGGTGATAAGTAAAAGAATGACTGAACAAATTAATAATGGAAGAAGAGATTTCATTATCTACTTATTTATATTTCAACCTTATTCACAAATTATCATTTATCTATTTTAAATTGTAAAGTTGGTAAGCTGATAGGTAACACTGTGAATCACATAATAACTAATACTGTAAACAATTTTTATTCACAATGAGGAAATGAATGACTTAAATTGAGTTCTTCAAAATAATAAATATGTTTACATTGGAGAAATGTCCTACACATGGAAACAACATGGAAAAGGATTTTTGTTATTCTAATGCCATGAAAGCTGCAAACATGTAAGTAGTATCAAACTAGAAATAAATTCTATATATGTAATTTATATGAGCAAGGCTTCATTACCCTGGATTCCCTTTGATAGAATGAAAAGATTCAATAATGAGAAACCCTATGCATTTGTTCAATGTAAGGCAAACTATATTTTCATTATGGTTTGAATGAATAAATAAATATGAAATACAATGAAATCCTATAAATGTAAATGATATAGAAAAACTGTATTGACAATTTAATTGATGACATAATGAAATGTACATTTTGAGGAAATCTTAATTATGTTAGCGATATGGCAGAAAAAAAAAAGCCAAAAGTCCTTTTCATCTATGACAGATCACTATGGAATAAAACATTGAAGATCATGGCATGATAAAACAGAGGATGAAATAGTGATACATATATCCTGTCCATAACCAACAGCTCTCTAATCGACTAATGGCCTGCCAAAACAAGTGAAAAATTATGACTATGTAAACATAGCAAATTATCTGAGGTTTGTGAAGTCATGGAACTTAGAGGAAAACATACAATGACCATTTTACTAAACCTATTTAATTCTTAACTATATTCTAATCATGTTTTATAACTACAGATAAAGTGGATAGTAAAGTATAGGCTTCACTGCTTATCAAAGATGCATCTTGGTTTAACAGGGTACCTTATAAAAAATCCAGAGCTAATGAACAAATGAACATATGGTGCTGAGCCAGGACTGACATATGTGCTGTGAAACTCATGGATAATAGCAAAAGGGTACAAGGAATCAAATAAAAAATAACAGGAAACAACTGTTAAATATGTCAGAGAAGCTACTCTTATAAAGTCTTATCAACATGGATGTCAAAACAAGACCCAGACTAGAATGATATTGACATCCTGTGTAGATTCTCTGGAATCTCTTACAAAAACATTTGTTCTTCCAAATGTTGGCTAAGATTGTCAACCAAAAACAATTTGCTGGCTGTCTTATACCTTAAACGTTTCCCACTTCCTTAAAAAAATAAATAAATAAAATGATAATTGGCTTGTTGCTGTTATTCATTCCCAACATACAAACTTAAAGAGTTATAGCTACAATAAGTGAATAAACATCTACAGGTAGAGAATGCATACCATGTGAATACATAGGACTAAAATGATCATGTTCAAGCTAAGAGAAAGATGTCAAAAGCTAACTACCTATTGAAGCATTTGGGTCATACCTATAACTTTCTAAACCACGCAATTTTTTTAATTTTCATTTTTAATTAGTTATTTTATTTATTTACACTTCAAATGTTATCCCCCTTGCCAGTTTCCCTTCCACAAGCTCTATATGCACCCTTCACTCCTCCTCTATGAAGGTGCTCCCCCAACTGCCTCACCTGCCTAGAATTCCCCTATCCTGCATTATCAAGCTTCCACAGGACCAAGGGGCTCCCCTCCCAGTGATTCCAGATAAGGCGATCCTCTGCTACATATCAAGCTGGAGACATGGGTATCCCTTGTGTATCCTTTGGTTAGTGGGTTATTCCCTGGGAGTTTTGGGGAGTCTGGTTGGTTGATACTCTTGTTCTTCCTAGGAGGTTGCAAACCCCTTCAGCTCCTACAGTTCTTGCCCCATTGGGGTCCCTACACTCAGTCCAATGGTTGGCTGATTACATATGCATCTGTATTGGTCAGGATCTAGCAGAGCCTCTCAGGGGAAAACAATACTAGGCTCCTATTAGTATTTCTTGGCATCAGCAATAGTGTCTGGGTTTGGTGTCAACAGATGGGATGGATCCCTAGGTGGGGCAGTCTCTGGATGACCTTTCCTTCAGTCTCTGCTCCACACTTTGTCCCTGCATTTCCTTTGAACAGGAAGAATGGATTAATATTTTTGAGGTGGGTGGGTGGCCCAATCCCTCAACTAGAGGCTGTACCCAACCTCAGGGTGTGGTGTCTACAGGTTCTATGTCCACTTCGTTGGGATTTCGGCTAAAGTCCTTTTTCAATGTTAGTATCTTATTCTCATAACAAAGCAAATAGAAAACTCTTCTCTTGCTCCCTGTTCCACACCTGCAACTTATCCCCAGTAAATCACCTAAAAGGATACTGTATTTCAGTGACATTATTTAATTAGCACATGGCTTAAAAATGTCATTTTCATTAACAAGACTCTTTTCCTCATCAAAATCAAGTGGAACATATTAAAAGAGTTCTCTTGCTAGAAAGTTTTAAAAGTTAGCTGTCAAGAAAGACTTGTCAACTATATCTGTGAGAAATTGACTAAGTAATTAATGCTATAGCTGCACAGTATTTCCCCCCAATTAATGTCTGTTGCTGACTGGAAACACTATAAATCTCAATAATTTAACTTTTTGTACACTTCTGTTGGATTAAATTTTTCCCTTAATCACACCATCTGTCACAATGGTGGAATATGTTTTGTCATCTGTTACCAAACCCTGGCAACAGAGTTCAAAATCCAAAATATATTAAAGATATACCTTAAAATTCTTCAATAGAATCAGCATATGTACACACACACATTGTATATCTATAACCTCAAATTCTCAAATATGTGAAGCTAAAGCAGATAGTGAGGTTTGAGTGTAACCTTGGCTAAAATGTGAGACCATTTATCCCAAAATTGTAACTGACATTTAAATGTAAAATTTAAAGAAAATAGTGACATAAACATTGTACAGTTAAGAAAAATATTTTCTGTTTAGATCTGATGTCTGCTTCATAGGAGATAATTTATGCCTGGTGCTGTAAACCTGGTCATAAGTCCATGGACCAGGAGTGAATAGGCTCCAGGGAATCCACTATGACGTTTTGCTAATTGTCAAACTGCTTTTTCTTTTATGTCTATATCCATGTATTTGTGGTTCTCTCAACTTTGGAAAAGAATACTTTTTCAAAAATTTATGAAGAGACTTATTTCTGACTGGATTAATAAGAATTAGTGTGATTGTTCAACCTTAAGTGGAACACCTATTTCAAACCCTCGATTCTGGAAAAAAAAAAAAAAAGTCCAGAGAATAACATAGTAATGGGTTTAGAAGAATTTAAGTGTTGCGGAATGGGGAAGAGTGTTGTAAAATTACTCCTGGAAATGACATGGACATTGTAATGACAGAATCTTAGTAACAGTAATATGTATTAATGGTATGAGGAAACCACCGATGTAATTAGTTGTATGTAGATGGCATTATAACTTCTTGTATGTGTGTGTGTGTGTGTGTGTGTGTGTGTGTGTGTGTGTGTATTGAAAGCTCAAATGTAGGCAGTTCCCAGGCTAAACTTGAAGAATTAAATTGTGGAAACAGTTGTATTAAGATTAAGGAAAGAATCTGGCAGAAAACAGGAACTATTACCTTGGGACTGGGAGTATGAAAGAACACAGATAGTGAAAATTCTCATATATAGTATCTAAAATATATATGAAAGCATACCAAAAGGTTACAAACAAGAAAAAGATTAGTAGCAAAGACAGGGATAGCATTATAAGTGTACAACTAGAGCTGCTATGAAACTACCAAAACTCCAAAAACAGAATAAAAGACAGATTACTAAGTGTCAGAATTTTCAGATAAAGATAATTTATGCCAAAAAGAATAAAGGAAGAAGCATAACTTATCATCACACAGTTCCAAACACAGAAGAAGAAAACATTTGCAAACACTACACATTTGAACTGTAGCACATCAAGGCACAGTTTGCTTTATACATATTTTTTCTCCTCAAATAATTTTATCTAATAAGAAATGTGAACATGTCAAATTTAGTGAAACATTGAGTGTTCTTCTCAGGCCAACAAGAAATTTAGCTTCAATCTCCTCTAGTCATTATGATAAAGAAATTGTATTTCAACTGAAACTGACACCTAAAATATGTATATAAAATAAGATACCAGTGTTTGATTTATGTGTTCAAATACAGGTCAATTGCCCCCCATAAGACAATTGTAAACTTTGCTCCTAAATTCTTGTCCAGCTTAGAGAGGTTGTAGTAACTTAGAGAGGTTGTAGCAGAAGTTGGCAATGGATTTGGAAATTCTTGAGGCTTTATAGTATTGCCCTACTTTTATTCATTCACTGTTTCCTAACTGTAAAGGAAATATAAAGTGCTGCCTCTGTGTTTTTTTCTAAGGGTTCATTAAATTGTAGAACTACTAATAAAATGGATAGTGGATGAAGAGGCCTTCACAATGGTTTACTTATTAGTTAAAATTATGTTAATATATTCAACATGTAGCTGGGAAAATTCTAGCACATTAGATTGTTGATAACGATCTTCCATACATTTCACTTAAAAGTCTCTGTGAAATGATTATATGGACAAATTTTCTCTTTGATTTACTAAATAAAAAAAAGTCCTTGTGACTCATATGCTTTGTATCAAAAGCACATTTTATACACTACTTGTGTGTCCTTCATTCCTTTCCTATATTTTAATGAGAAGATATATATTTTAGTTTTTAAAATCTTTTAAAAGAATACATCAATTATTGGACATTATTGATATTTCTTTTATTCTAATTTATAGTTAATGGCATTCAGAAAAGGCAAAATATTGCATACTACTTATAATGCTGTATTTTTTTGAAACTCAAGAAGAACAATTTGCACTGCCCAAATATTCTTAAATATGTGTTCTTCCACCAGAATGTTGTCAACTTCCCACGCTTCACATCCATGGATAAAAATGTCTCCATCTTCCCGAAGTACTAACAATTGCTAATAGCTCTGTGGCTATCCTGGGAGTTCATGCCCAACTTATATCACCATGTAGGCATTTGGTCTGGTTTGTGTTTACACAGGTTTTGTGCTATCACAACTAAAGTATCCACATGTGCCTATGCCCTACATTGTCCAAAAGAGAGTTTACTTATGGTCATCTAATGCCTCTATCGCTTATACTCTTTCTGTTTCTTCTACAATGATCCTTGAGTCTTGGAAGAAAGAGTTGATGAGTATTCTACAATTGTATTCTCTACAAGGGCAGTTGAAGTTGTCTATGTTAACAACTATCTACTAAAATAGAGACTTCTAAGCTTTTTAATGATGATAGATACCCATGTATTTGCTGATGCTGATATATCAGACTTTAGTTTGTGTAATTCAGTCATCATCATATTGTGTCCAGTCAAGAAAAATTCATCTCCTCAAGTCTGCTCATAAGTGAAAAGGATAGTGGGATCTAAGCAATAAGGTAACAATTGCCTTAGTCAATTTCAAGTACCAAGACTTTATTTATATCTTGAAGAGATTGCAAAGTAGTCTCTGCTTTAAGATATTTCACATGAAATTAGTAGATTTTAAATTTCATGCTTTGAATACAGTATTTTCTACAGCCTATGTAATTATGGAATAGGGTATGATTCTGAGGAAATAAAATATATTTTTTTCTAAAATTGTCTTTTCCTTGGATTTTACAGCATTAATTCATAGTATGTGTACCTTCTGAAAAAAATTATTTCAATGTAACCTATATGTGAAAATTCAGATGGAAAGCAAGTGAAAGCACACGATGTGATGCAGTATTTTCTTTTTCTAATTAATTTGGGATTAAAGTATTTATATATCTGATTTAGACTTTTAATTTTTTAGAAACTGGATTTATATTCACTATGATTTCTTTTCTTCATGTATATCTTTGCAGACAGGATGTTACTCATCTATTTGGTCAAAAATTTAAAATGGATTTTAAATATGGATCAATTTGCATTCTTCTACATAGAGACCACTAGTTACACCAGTACCATTTGCTGAAGATATTTTCTTTTTACCACTGTATGGTTTTGGCTTCACTGTCAAAAATCAAGGGTCCATAGGTATGTGGGTTTATGTCTGGACCTGCAATTCTATTCCTGATCAACCTATTTGTCTCTGTACTAGTAGCATGCAGGATTTTTGTTTTTGTTTTTGTTTGTTATCACTATTGTTCTGTAGTACAGCTTGAAGTTGGGGATGGTGATTTCTCCAGAAATTCTTTTACTGTTGAGAATTGTTTTTGCTATTCTGTATTTTTTTGTTCTTCCATATGAAATTGAGAATTGCTCTTTCTGTTTCTGTGAAGAACGGAATACTACTAAGCTTTTAAAACTAAATACATCGTGAATTTTTCAGGCAAAAAGGTAGAAACCACAAAATATCATCCTGAGTCAGGTAACCAAGACCCAAAAAGACATACATTGTATGTACTCACTGTTAAGTGGATAGTGGCCAAAACTTTTAGAATAACCATGATACAATTCACAGATCATATGAAGCTTAACAAGAAGGAAAGTCCAAGTGTAGATGCTTCAATTCCATTTAAAAGGGGAACAAAATAATCACGGGGAGGCAGAGGAAAGGAGGGATCTGTGTGGAAGAGGAGAGGGGGAGGGAAAAAGTGGGGATCTGGTATAAGGTGGAGACAGGAGCTAAGCCCAAAGGGTCAAGGGAAGTAATAGAAATATTCAGTAACATGGGGTAGGGGACTGGAGAATCTCTAGAAAGTCCCAGACACTAGGTACGTGAGAGGCTCCCAGGACCCTATGGAGATGACCTTACCCAAAATAGTCAATAGTGGGGCAATTGAACCTGAAGAGACCACATCCAGTAGAAAGACAAGACCATCAGTTGAGGGATGAGACCACCCACTCATCTAAAAAATTTGTCCCAGAATTGTTCCTAACTAAAGAAAATGCAAGGACAAAAATGGAGCAGAGATTGAAGGACAGACCATCCAAAGACAATCCCAAATCAGTATCTATTTGTTGTGCAGAAACCAAATCCTAATACTATTTCTGAAACTATGTTGTGCTTGCAGACAGGACCCTGGCATGGCTTTCCTCTGAGAGGATCTAATACCATCTGATTGAGACAGATGCAGATACTCATAGTTAACCGTTGGACTGAGCTCAGGGAACACTATAGAAGAGTTATGGGAAAGACTGTAGGAGATGAAGGGGATTACATCCCTATAGGAAGAACAACAGTATCAACTAACAGGACACCTCAGAGTTCCTAGGGACTAAGCCATCAAAGAGTATACATGGGTAGGTCCATGGCACCTGCTACATATATAGCCATAGTCTGACTTATTTGATATCAGTGGGAGGGGAGGCTCTTGGTCCTGTGGAAGCTTGTTGCCCCAGCGAAGGGGGATGCTGGAGGGGTGAAGTGGGAGTGGGTGGACAGATGAGGGAACATCCTCTTAGAGGGGAAGAGGGAAGTGGTTAAGGTGAGGGGGCTTGTGGAGGACAGACCTGGAAAAGAGGTAACATTTGAAATGTAAATAAATCAAGTAATTAATAAGAATGGCTTTTAAATTATATAAAGTGCAGTTTGTATGATTAAGTAAAGCAGTGATCTTTTCTAGTAAAGTCTAAAATATTTTACCCATGAAGCAAATGTTCTTTACTAAATTTTATAATTTTAATGTATAAATGAACTTTAGGATTCCAATTTATACACACTTTCAGTTAATAAATAAACAACTATGGCAGTGCCTACCATAAATTCTGAAGCCTAGGCTTATGGACTTGTTAAAAAATAAAAAAAGTAAAGTAATAAGTAGAAAAACTAAAAATAATTTAAATGTTAAAAAGTTTGTTTTAAAACGGTTGAGGACTATGCCTAAACATGAATCTATTTCTTGAGTCTTTGTATCATTTTATTTATATCATTTGCTAACTATCTTCAACATTTGCTCCTCTTGGTATTCTAACTCTGGTGAATATTCTGAACTATGGATAAATCTGTTATCTTATTTAGTTTTTAATTAATAAAGTTCAATATTATTAATATTGTTTTCACTCTGGGTATACAAAATATATAAACTTAGTATAGTGAGTTGCCCTGAATGATATTTCAGCAATTAATTGTGTTACAGGTGACAAGATAAGCAATAAACATCTATATAATAGCATATTTTAATCTTAGTAACTTACTAGATATAAACTTTATATTAATAGTCATCAAGAAACTAAAAATAAATATTTATCAATAAATCTTTGGCCCCAGTAAACCCAGCAGCCCTGAGGTCTACTCCATCACCTGTGTGGTCCATCTTCCATTCCTTACATCTAAAAAAAATCCTGGACGTACATTCCACTCCCCAGGCTACTTCCTAGAGGCCTGCTGCCACCTGGGACAGCCAGGACAACCAGCACAGCCTGCTTCCTTGGAGATCTGCTGTGACTCAAAACATCCAGAATAATGTTGCCATTAGGGCTACTAGCTCTACCTGTAATCCCAGAGGTCTGCTACCACCAGGGACTATGAGGCCAGTCAAAACCAGAGGCATCCAGATGGCTAAAGGCCACTAAAAGAAAAGAACCAACAAGTCACTGCAATATGGATCCATCAGAACCCAGCTCCTTTTGTTATAGCAACCCCTGGATATCCTAAATCACTTAAAGAGTGAGAAAATTACCTTAAATAACATCTTATTAAGGCAATAGAGGCCTTTAAAGAAGAAATAAAGAAATCCCTTAAAGAAATACAGGAAATACAATCAGAGGCTTTTAAAGAGGAAAGAAAGACATATGAAGAAATAAAAGAAAATACAATCAAGCAGGTAAAGGAAATTAATTAAGCCTTTTAAGACCTGAAAATCAAAAGTAGAAGCAATAAGGAAACATAAACAGAAATAACTCTGGAGATGGAAAACCTGGAAAAGAGAACAGAAATTACAGACACAGCATCATCAACAGACATGAACAAGAGAATCTCAGTTATAGAAGATATCATTGAAGTAATTGATACATTCATCAAAGAAAATAACAAATCTAAAATGTTTCTAAGGTAAAACATCCAAGAAATTTAAGACACATTGAAAAGAACAAAACAAAAATAATGGAAATAGAAGAAGATTCACTGATTAAAGGGCCAAAAAATTTCTTCAACAAAATCATTGAAGAAAATTTCACTAAATTGAAGAAATAAATGGATATAATCATATAAGAAGCTTATTGAACAACAAATAGACTGGACCAGAAAAGAAAATCTTCCTGCCACATAATAATCAAAACACTAACTGTACAGAACAAAGAAAGAGTATAAAAAGCTATAGGGCAAAGGCCAAGTAACATATCAAAGCAGACCTATGAAAATTACAACTGACTTCTTGATAGACTCAAAAAGCCAGAAGGGCCTGGACAAGGTCTTGCAGACCATAAAAGAAAACAGATATCAGCTCAGACTTCTATACTCACAAAATTTTCAATAACCATACATGGTAAAACAATATGTTCCCTGACAGAACCAAATTTAAACAGTATCTTTTCCCTAATCCAGCCCTACAAAGGATATTTAAATGAAAACTCCAAGCCAAGGAAGTTAACTACACCCAAGAAAACATAAGGAATTATCAATTTCATATAAAAACCAAAAGAAGAAACACGCACACGCGTATACACACACACACACACACACACACACACACATACACACACTAACACTAACATCACCAACATCAAAATAACAGAAAATAAAAATCATTGGTAATTACTATCTCTAAACATCAATGTCACCAATAAATACATGGGAAAACAGAGTGGATGGATACACAGGATCTATCTTTCTGCTGTATTCAGAAAACACACCTCAGAGACAATGAATCGACTGCCTCAGAGTAAAGACCTGAAAAAAGATTTTCCAAGCAAACAGAACCAACCCAAGAAATAAGATGGGGTAGACATTCTAATATCTAATAAAATTCGACTTTCAACCAAAATTGATCAAAAGAGATCAGATGGGAAACTTCATACTCATCAAAGAAAATATCTACCAAGATTTCATCTCAGTTTTGAACATTTATGCCCCAAATACAAGTGCATCCATACTCATAGAACTAACAATACTGAAGCTTAAATAACACATTGAACTCCACCCATTAATTGTGGGAGACTTCAAGACTCCACTCTCACAAATGGATAAGTCATCAAAACAAACTAAACTGAGACATAATAAAACTAAGAGAGGTTATGAATTAAATGAACCTATTAAATACCTACAAAATATTTTTCCCAAGCATAAAAGAATATACTTTCTTCTCAGCACCTAATGGAACATTCTCCAAAATTGACCATGTACTGTATTACACAGCAAGCTTCAGTAGATACAAGAAGATTTAAATAATGCTTTATATCATATCAGATCATCAGAGATTAATAATGGACTTCAACAAGAACAGAAAACAAAAATCCCACAAACTCATAAAAAATGAAAAACTCTGTACTCAAACTCCCTACTCAACCACTGAGTCAGGGAAGAAATAAAGAATGAAAACAAAGACTTCCTAGATTTCAATGAAAATGGTTACACAAGATATTCAAACTTATGGGACACAATAAAAGCAGTGCTAAGTAAGAGGAAAGTTCATAACATCACTTGCCTTCATAAAGAAATTGGAGAATTCTCAGAATAAGGAATTAAAGGTAAAGCTGAAAGCTCTAGAAAAAATAAGCAAACACACCCAATGGGGGAGTAGACAACAAGAAATAATGAAACTTAGGGCTGAAGTCAACCAATTAGAAATAATGGGAACAAGAAAAAGGATTAACAAAACCAAGAGCTGCCTCTTTGAGAAAATCCACAAGATAGAAAAAGTGTTAGCCAAACTACCTAAAAGGCAGAGAGACAGTATGCAAATTACAAAATCAATAATAAAAGGGGAATCATAACAACAGACACTGAGGAAATTTAAAAAAAAATCATTGTCTTACATGAAATGCTTGTATGCCACAAAATTGGAAAATCTAAATTAAATATATGATTTTCTAGATACATACCACTTACCAAAGTTAAATCAAGAACACATAATCTATTTAAATAGTTGTATGACCCCTAAAGAAATAGAAATAGTAATTAAAATTCTGTGATCCAAAAATATCATAGGGCCAGATGGTTTTAGTACAGAATTCTTGGAGACTTTCAAAGATCTAATAACAATACTCCTTAAGTTAGTCAACAAATTAAAAACAGAAGGAACATTGTCAAACTCATAGAGTGAGCTGAAAGTATCCTTGATACCTAAACCATACAAAGACTCAACAAGGAAAGATAATTTTAGACCAATTGCCCTTTTGAACATTGATGAAATATACTCAGTTAAATATTTGCTAACAAATCCAAAAACACATCAAAAACATCATCCACCATGATTAAGTAGGATTCATCCCAGGGATACAAGAGTAGTTGAGTATATGAGAATCCATGGATATATATATATATCCATCCCAAAACACTATCAGAAACTCACAAAATGAATTGGAAATTTCTGGTTTCTTTAGAACCTCAATTATGTCATGTGATATTTTGCTAGGGTACATAGATGGAGGAATAATTTGCTGAAGTAGACACAGATGAAAGGAAGTTGTGCTGAAGGAAACACATGAAAGGATGTTTTACTGAAGCAGACATAGGTGAGAAGAGGTTTTGTTGACTCAGACACATGAGGAGAGGTGTAATATTTAAAAGATATAAATAAGACCTCACAGACAGTAGGAGGAGCCTGTGGCACAAGTTTGTCTAGTTCTGTCTTACTAGCCTTTTCTGACATTGTTCTTGCATTGGTTCACCTTACATGGTACTGCTGATCTTCCCTTGTACTTACTTTTTGGTAAGTAACCAAGCAAAGAACTTCTCATGATTCTTCTAACTCTTCTTGCTACTTCCATGGACTCTGGACTCACAGTTTTATCTGGATCAAAATGTCTTTGTAGATTTGGGAGTAGTGATTGCCAAGTGGACAAGAATGCAGCTCCTGATTTATGTAAGTGTTTTGCTAGAAGACTAGACTGCTGACAAGAAAGATTGAAATTGCTTCAAAGAAGTATTTCTAAACAAGTCAACAACCTCATTTCCTATTAACCTCTCTTTTCTACAACGACTGGGGGTGTTGGGCTAGAAGGGAGGTTGAAGTATTTAAGACTTTTACTAAAGTATGTTTTGAAAAATCAAAGTCTATAACAAACATGTTCACCAAAATGTCTGGATATAAAATTAACTCAAAGAAATCAATACCCTTCCATTTTACAAATGATAAATGGTATGAAAAAGAAATGAGGGAAATAACACCATTTGCAATAGCCCAAAATAATAAAATACCTTGATGTAACACTAACCAACCAAGAAAAAGACCTATAGGAAACGAGATTCAAGTCTCTAAAGAAAGAGATTACAGATTTCAGAAGATGTAAAATCTCCAATGTTCATAGACTGCTAGGATTAACATGGTAAATTAGCCATTTTACCAAAAGTAATCTACAGACTCAATGAAATTCTTGTCAAAATTTGAACACATTTATTTTTTTATATTCTTTGAGAGAACGATTCTCAAATTTATCTGGAACAAACAAAAAATCCTAGGACAAATAAAACAGTTCTATATAATAGAAGAACTTCTGGAGTTACTGTCATCCCTGATTTCATGCTGTACTATCAGCAATGGTAATAAAAACTGCATATATTGATATAGAAAAAGACAGGCTGATTAAGGGAATCAAATAGAAGACCCAGAAACAGAAACACACACACACACACACACACACACACACACACACACACACACACACAC
>JADRCD010045019.1:5534-15993 GCA_019843815.1 Montemys delectorum | reverse complement strand
CCCCTTCAATACTTGCCATATGTTTTGGGCTTTTTTTTTTTAAAAACCATATTCTTTAAAATTTATAAAATATTGTAAGAGTAAAAATGTAAATGCTTGTCTACAGCAATACTGAAAATACATACATTTTTCTCAATATAAATTTTAAATAACTCCAAACATATTAACTGTATGATATTTTATTTTATTTTATTTTATTTTATTTTTGTTTTTTGTTTTTTGTTTTTTGTTTTGAATCAAGTCATATTTTTATTCTGTGAATAACAGAGTTTGTATTGTTTATAAATGAAAAATTATTTATAAATAAATGGGGGTATAATAGATTTATGACTGTAGTAAGAGGCAATCATTCACTTTCCAAAAAAGCAATAGATGAAGGAAATAAAAGTGAGTATGTAACGACACTATCAAAAGCCTAATATATATTTTAATACTTATGATAAATTATAAAAACTGATCATGTCATAAGCTATAAGTAAAGTCCCAAAGGGCACTAAGGAGCAAAAAAAAATGTAGTATATTTTTTAATAAAAAGAAATATCTAATAAAAATAAAATTAATTGTTGAAAAATTTAATATTCCTTTGTATAATTTTTCAGTGAAAAAGTAGTTTAAAACTCAAGATAATATAAACTCGTTTTTTGCTTTTAAAACATCTATTTATTTATTTTTATTTTAGATATATTTGTAAGTGTCTGCATGATTACACACATACACACCAACTACATTCTGCACTGCACTTGACTCTGCGGGTTGAGCCCAGAATTGGGCATTTAGTATTTTAAATAACTCCAAACATATTAACTGTATGATATTTTATTTTATTTTATTTTATTTTGTTTTTGTTTTTTGTTTTTTGAGACAGGGTTTCTCTGTGTAGCCCTGGCTGTCCTGGAACTCATTCTGTAGACCAGGCTGGCCTCAAACTCAGAGATCCGCCTGCCTCTGCCTCCCAAGTGCTGGGATTAAAGGCGTGCGCCACTACTGCCCTGCGATATGTTAAAATAATATATCACTATTAGTTTATTTTTAAAATGAACATAAGTAGATAAAGATTTTTTGTTTGTTTCTTCTGTTTTTAGTAGAGCTTAAAATCTTGGCACTTACTGTGATGTAAACCCAAAATAAGAACAATTTTTAGACATTGGAGTTCATTGTAATAAGGCTGTGCATCAATGACCCTCACATCACCAAAGGATTTTCCTCCATAGTAGCTAAACTAAAAATGGATAGTTCTATGAACATAGTGGAACATGTGTCCTTATTACGTGTTGGAGCATCTTCTGGGTATATGCCCAGGACTGGTATAGCTGGGTCCTTAGGTAGTACTATGTCCAATTTCCTGAGGAACCAACAAAATGATTTCCAGAGTGGTTGTACCAGCTTGCAATCCCACCAGCAATGAAGGAGTGTTCCACTTTCTCCACAACCTCTCCAGCATCTGCTGTCACCTAAGTTTTTGATCCTAGCCATTCTGATTGGTGTGAGGTGGAATCTCAGGGTTGTTTTGATTTGCATTTCCCAGATGACCAAGGATGTTGAACATTTCTTTAGGTGCTTTTCAGCCATTCGATATTCCTTAGTTGAGAATTCTTTGTTTAGCTCTGTACCCCATTTTTAAATAGGGTTATTTGGTTCTATAGAGTCTAACTTCTTGAGTTCTTTGTATATATTCCCTTTATTTTTGTTGTCAGAGGTGGAATTAGGTTTGTGTGGATTTATTGAAAGATTACTTTCTTGCTTCTTCTAGGGTGTAGTTTTGCTCCTTATATTGGTGTTTTCCATCTATTATCCTTTGTAGGGCTAGATTTGTGGAAAGATATTGTGTAAATTTGGTTTTGTCATGGAATATCTTGGTTTCTCCATGTATGGTAACTGAGAGTTTTGCTAGGTATAGTAGCCTGGGCTGGCATTTGTATTGTCTTAGGATCTGTATGACATCTGCCCAGGATCTTCTAGCTTTCATAGTCTCTGGTGAGAAGTCTGGTGTAATTCTGATAGGCCTGCCTTTATATGTTACTTGACCTTTTTCCTTTACTGCTTTTAACATTCTTTGTTTAGTGCATTTCGTGTTTTGATTATTATGTGATGAAAAGGCTTGCACCACCACTGCCTGGTTCTTTTATACCTATTATCCTTAGGTTTGGTCTTCTCATTGAGTCCTGGATTTCCTGGATGTTTTGGGTTAGGAGCTTTTTGCTTTTTGCATTTTCTTTGACTGTTGTGTCAATGTTTTCTATGGTGTCTTCTGCCCCTGAGATTCTCTCTTCTATCTCTTGTATTCTGTTGGTGATGCTTGCATCTATGACTTCTGTTTTCTTTCCTAGGTTTTCTATCTCCAGGGTTGTCTCCCTTTGTCATTTCTTTATTGTGTCTAGTTCTATTTTTAGATCGTGACTGGTTTTGTTCATTTCCTTTACCTGGTTGATTGTGTTTTCCTGTATTTCTTTAAGGGATTTTTGTGTTTCCTCTTTAAGGTCTTCTACTTGTTTACCTGTGTTCTTCTGTATTTCTTTGAGGGAGATATTTATGTCTTCTTAAAGTCCTCTATCATCATCATGAGAAATTATTTTAGATCTGAATCTTGCTTTTCCAGTGTGATGGTGTGTCCAGGACTTGCTATGGCAGGAGAATTGGGTTCTGATGATGCCAAGTAACCTTGATTTGTTGCTTATGTTCTTATGCTTGCCTCCCGCCATCTGGCTATCTCTAATGCTACCTGCCCTGGCTATAACTGACTAGAGCCTGTTCATCCTGGTTGTGTCAGAACTCCTCAGAGTCAAGCTGTCTCTGTGATCCTGTGGTTCTGGGATCCTGTAATCCTGTGATCCTGGGCCCATTAGTGTGCCTGGAAGTAGAGTTTCCTCTGGGTATTATGAGACTCCCTCAGGAGTTTGCACCCAAGGTCTGCACAGAGTACCGGTCCAGACAGATACTAGAGTGGCAGAATTCCTGTATGCCTGGGTCCCGCCTGTCCCTGTTACTCCAGGTGTTGGGACAGATGTTGTGTCCTACTATGATCCTGAGCATGTTAGAGCTCCTGAGAGTGGAGCTTCCCCTGGCTATTGTGGGCTCGCTGAGTAGTTTAAGCCCAAGGTCTGCTCAGGGCACTGGCCCAGCCAGCTATCTTTTGGTTCTTAAGAATGCTAGTATACTAACTCTTCAGAGAATGCATGGGTCCAGGTTCTTGGTTTTCTTTTGACATTATCTTTGCCATGAACAAAGGTTATTTAAATTTTGATAGGCTTTATTAGTTGTTCTTTATCTTATTCTTGGGTTGAATCATATTCAAGGCCTTTTCCATTCCAAGGTTAAAAACAAATCTATCAATGTCTTCTATGTCCCATGTTTTACTTGCAGGTCTCTAATTTGGAATTGTCTCTTGTATGTCATAATGAGTGTCTGATTTTACCTTTTGCAAATAGCAATCTAGTTGTCAAAAGTATTTATTTTAAGTCCATTCTTGACCAAGTGGCTTGTGATGGTAATATTATCATGAGCAAATTCCTAATGTGTATTTATTGAGAGTTCATCTCTGGACTCTTTTTTCCGTCTGATGGCCTCTCTGTTAATGCACCATTCTGTTTTAGTTATAGAAGCCATGCAGAATGCTTCAAAACCATTGGGGAAAGTTTTCCTTTTATTTGTCAGTTCTCTCATGTTAGTTTTTCCACAAAAATCTTAGTATTCACTAGTCTGGCTTCAGAAAACATCTCTTGGGATGTCACCAGGATGCTGCTACATCCACAGCTGATATTTGATAATGTTGACTGTTCTATAACAAGGGTAAGAACATAAGGCACACATTTGTAATCACAGATCTATCTATCTATCTAGATAAAACTTCATCATCTTGAGGATGCTAGACACAAATACACTAAGTTCTTGTGTAATATATGTATATGTGTATTGAACACATACATGCATACACACACACATGTATACAGGGATATACTTTTATTGACAACCTCTCTAGAAAATTTCAGTTAGATTCTTCTATATATATAACTTTGTTATCTTAGGGATAATAGACACAACTACACTAAATAAGTACTTGCCTAAATAATTACACTACTGATTGCTCATCCTGGAATTAAAAAAAAAAAACCCAAAACTTAAATTCAAGGCAATCCACAAACACTTGTTTTGTTGTTATCGCTCCTAAGTTAAGTATATGGAAGGGTTTAGCTGATGCGTAGTCTACAGAGACAGAATCAGGCAGCACATCTATATAATGTTAGCAAACCTGATTTCTCCTGCCAAAGTGTTGGGAGGAAATGACACACACTATAAAGTTCCAGAAAGGAAATGTAGTCAAAATTGTATGACATGTTATATATTACACAGAATAATAAAAATGGGAAAGTGTTATAAACTATACCTGGAGAAAGTATAAAACTCAAATCAACATAGATGCATAATCTGGATATTTCAACTTGTTGTGTCATACGTGGGAAGGTGGCCTCATGTTCTGCTGGATCTCCCTTTGGCCTGGTACTCACTATGTAGCTCAGACACCTTTTTATCTCAGCCTTGGAAGTGCTGGGATTGTAGTGTAAGCCATCATGTCTGACTCCTGAAATTTCTTACTAATATTGTTCTAAGGTCTTATCCACATCAGTTAAAAAAAAAAAAAGCAAATGTTTCTGTGTTTGCTGAGTGTCCTACAGGTGACAAAAGGGACTGCTTACCTTCCATTCTGTTGAGGCTGGAGAATGTCTAGCAGCAGCTGTTTAACTTCACTGGGCGAGAGCTGGTACAAGTCGATGGCTGGCTTATCCCCACCACGGATCTGCAGTTCATACTCCATGGCATGGATGATCCATCTGAAGCAAGAACAAAGATCTCTTCAGATGCAATCACCTCATGCCTCAGCAACAGTCTTCACGGGATTAATGTATCCAGGGTGAAATGAAGAAAAGGTCATTTAAATTTCCTGGACCACTGATATTTCCTCTATCCAGACTGAAACCTGATCAGCATCTAAAGGCTGCTCTTGAACAGGTAGTTAGGTATGAAATACAGTGAAAGCTAAATACGTAAGATTTTTGTCCAGGTCAGATTCACTATTGCTATATAATAGTATATGTATGTACAAACATATATTATACTGTAATATTCATGGAGATATACTATAGTTGCTATAAGACACACACCAACATCAAATGGTACATGAACAATATATCTTGGGAAAGGGGCTGAGCTGTGCTGTCACACGCATGTTCTCTTCCTGAGAATGACAAGGATGGTGATGATTCGTTTAAAAATGTCTTTTTAATGTCATAAGTCACTGACTTGGGGTTGGTCAGAACCATAGGTGCCCGTGTTTAAAATACAAGGGCAGTTATCTGCAAGCTAACTACAGTGGTGTGTTAGAGAAGGGATGCTGCACCTAGACAGAGGACTGTCTTTCTCTGGATATACTCCCTGGAAGAACAACTCATCAAGCTACTACATGTACAGAGGTGAAAACTTAAGGCAGACACAGTCAAAAGATTCTAGCCCTTCTTTCTGCCAAAGCTAGTTTGCAAAACAGCAACCATGCTCCCTCTTGGGAAGACTTTAATGTCTCAGTGCAAAAGATGGGAGAAAAGCCTTAGAGCACCCCAGGAGAGTCGACCAAGGTTGGAGTCAACACAGCATAGGCCCCTTGGTTTGAGGCCAGGCCAAAGACCACAGATCAAGAATCTCAGTGACTTCCAATCTCTGTGGTCTCAGATGAAGATCTCAGTTCTCCTCTCTCCTACTGTTGTTGTTTATGGATGTCAGGGATTTAAGTACATACTTTAAAATGCTCAGGTTGAGAGAAACAGAACTGCTTGTGTGGAACTAAATGCTTCCCACTCTCATCCCCGCCCCACTGATGAGCTTGGTATGACTAAGAGATGGTTGGAACTTCAAGAGCAGGGCCTTGGCGTGGGCTTCCTGGCCACGGGGAGATGTCCATGATGGGACCTTCCCCTTTCTGCTTACTCTCTTGAATACCCGGGTTTTGCTCTGCCAGGTGATGCTGCTGTGCTGTGCTGCTCACCTTAGGCCTAACAACAATGGAGTCAACTGACCATGGACAAAAATCCCCAACAATTCAAATCAAAACAATTTTTGTCTTTGCAAGTTGATTCTATCAAATACTTTGTTACAGTAAGAGTAATCCACAAACACAAGGACAGGATGTTAACAATATATTAAAAACCATTATAAGGTTTGATTGCATCCACCCCAACTGTCCCCAGGTATCCCTAGCAACATTCCCATCCCCACTTAAGTCCATTCCAGTTTTTTCCTGGAACCTAATATGGTAAGTGCAGCCTGTTGCCAGCTGATCCTATAGTTCAGGGCTAGAGCATAGCTGCACTGAGATCCCTATGAACACCCAGAGGAGGGCATTTCACAGCAGCCTCCCTACCCACCAGCTCTTGCTCTCTTTCTCCCTCCTCTTCCTTGATGTTCTGAAAGCCTTGGGCTATTTCTTTAAATCAGCTGAAAACTGAAATAAGCATATGTTTTTGGCAAAAAGTAGAATTTCTTGACATGTTCACCTCCTGTGCTAGAGACTATATTTGCCAAAATGGTACACAAACACAGCAGTCACAAGAACACAGTTATTTTTGGATGCTTTGATGTTAAAATTCCTTATAAAATTAGTTGTTACAAACACTTTGGTTTAAAAAAAAAAAAAGGACTCAATGGACCTTTTATTTAAATAAAACTCTTTTTTCTTTATCTCATAGTCTATTATAGGTTTAACTAAAAGTTACTTATAATTCTACTTTATTTCTCTCTTGTTTTAATGCTACATTTTATGTGTGTAGTAGCTTAGAGTAATGGCCCATTATTGAGCCATGCAGTGGAAAATCTGTACTCTGGTCACTTAAAAAGCCAATGGAGTGAAAAGAAACATGGAGAGGAAGGCTCTCTTCTAGACTACAGAAATGTATGCTATGTGTAGAAGTAAGAAGTCACTCGGGGGCTACGTATTGGACACTGGGTGGTGTTCACTATTATGACAATGGCACTGTGACTCATACATCGTGCTAGCTGAGCACACAGCAGGACTTCTGGCACTTAGAAGGTGGAGGCAGGAGGGTCCTGACTGAGCAAAGTCTGGGCTACATGGTAAGACCATGCCTCAAACCAAACCAAAACCAAACTATCAACCAAACGAACAATGACAACAAAATCAGAATGTCCCCTCTTTTTTATTTTCATTTTCTTTTTTTCTCCAACATAGATCTTTTTTATTGGTTATTTGGAAATTTCACATCATGCACTATAATCACACTCATTTCCTCATTCTCTCGGGTACATCCCTCATCCTTGTGACCTCCCACCCAAAAGAAGAAAAGGAAAAGGAAGAGGAGGAAGAAGAGGAGGAGGAAAAGGAGCAGAATAAGAAGAAGGAGAAGGAGCAGAATAAGAAGAAGGAGAAGGAGTAGAATAAGAAGAAGGAGGAGGAGAAGAAGAAGAAGGAGGAGGAGGAGGAGGAGGAGGAGGAGGAGGAGGAGGAGAAGAAGAAGAAAAAGAAGAAGAAGAAGAAGAAGAAGAAGAAGAAGAAGAAGAAGAAGAAGTAGTAGTAGTAGTAGTAGTAGTAGTAGTAGTAGTAGTAGTAGTAGTAGTAGTAGTAATTCTCAGCTCTTCCATAACTCCCAGCAATGCCTGGATGTCCAAGAGTCTGAGAACCCCACAGCCCAACCTAGTCGCAGGCCCAGGGACCCCTGAACCAGCTCTGGCTTTCCCACATCTCAGACTGCACTTTCCCACCCCTAGAGCAGTGTCTTGGTGCTTCCTTCCAGCCTAGTAGGCGCCCAGAGAGCCTCCCTAAGAGGCCAGGGCAGAGGTGACATGGAACAGACTTGCTGTTGTTGCCCAGAGCCAGGGCAATTGTGCAGCTGGGCAGCTTGTTTAGGGGCTGAGTCTATGCAAGCTGTTGCACATCAGCCTGTCTGCAATGACATGTTTCCCATCCACTGCAGGCTTCTCTCCCACCTGACACTACCTTTGTGTCTCTAGTTCCTGCTCTCTCCACTGCTCACTCACTGCTCCATTCCTTCATCTTTCCATCACACATTTGCTCACCACAGCTGCATTGCAAACTGCAGTGTGTTGTTCAGGAGATACACACACACAAACAGCCCAAATAGCTTGACATACAAATATTCATTGCAATGAGTCATTGGTCTGGTCCAAGGTTTCTGGTTTCTGAAGCACCATCGCTGAGGCATTGCCAAACAATCCTCTCAGATATCCTGTTGTCACCCAGAGTCAGGCTGATGTTTGTAGCTAGGCAGGGTGTCTGGGAACTGTCTCCTGGATGCCACACACTCCCCTACCTGCCCAACCTTTGTACTTATAACCTGTGGGCAGTTCCAGTGCCCATGTCTTCCATCTCCCAGCAGGGTAAGCAGTGTGGGCTATAGCTGCAGCAGCCCCATGCTGGGGGCTAATGGGCTGGCCACCAGGCCTAGGGCCAGCCCCACTCAGTATTGACCTCTTTCTCCAGGAGCTCCACACTGCTACACATCTCTCTGTCTTTGGTACTGGCCACCCCATGGCTGATCGGCACAACCCTCATGCCTGCAGCCTTTCTAATTTCATGAGTCACTTTTTCCATTGTGTCACCCTTTGAAGCCTCCATGGGTCTCTCAGTCTCCTCAGAGCTCCACGGTAGGTGTTGGCAGCCATTCTGCAATCCTTGTTCTCTCTCTCTCTCTCTCTCTCTCTCTCTCTCTCTCTCTCTCTCTCTCTCTCTCTCTCTCTCCCCCTCTCTCTCTCATTTGAGGTTAGCATTGAACTTGTGGGAATCCTTCTGTCTCATTCTTACATGTACTTGGATTACAGGTGTGAGCCACCATGCCTGGCTACAAGCCTTTTCTAAAAGATTGCATCTACTCTCTAAGATACTCAGGAATGAAAGTCCAAACATGCAGAACCTGCTTTATGCCTTTGACACAACAGACTCTAACAGCGTGGCAGATGTGATGACGGCCACATGAACATACATAAGTGGCACACTGGATTTTATTCAGGTACAAAGGAAAATGAAATTCTGACATTCTGAGGAAAACCTATAGAGTCAGGAAATACACCAAGCAAAGAAGGCTCAGGCCCAGAGAGACAAATGTAACATGATCATTCTCATCTGCAGATCCTACCTTTGAACTCAAGAGACTAGCATGTTTAATTCAAGGATGTGTAGAGGCCAGGAAGCAAAAAGGGTCACTAGAGAGGAAGTCTTAAGGGAGGGGAACATAGGACACAGAGAATATGGAAGAAGTTGGGGAAGGGAGAGATGGGGTCTGGGGAGAGGGGAGAGGAAAGGCTGAAAGGAAGGGTTAACCAAAACTAAGCATGTACGAAAGTGCCCTTGTGTATGCCTATTATTTGAGGTAAGCTGACTAAAAGAATATAGCTTAAAAAATTTAAACAGAAGCACCCTGCATGGGTAGGTACTGCTCTTCCCAGAAGCCACAGGCTACTAAATAAAAACCCCCGGTGCTGGATGGGACCTTCCTCCCTACAAGTTGTTGGTATCCAGGGTTTTGGATACCCTGGAGGCTTCCAAAATAACACAGGCACACAGGCTATTGTCACTGTGCCTGGTTGCCCACTAGAGCTAGATGGTAGGATGCTGTTGCTGAAGATACTTTAGTTACAGGGCACAGAGAAACCACGCTGGGACTGCGCTCCAAGTCTCCACTCTGCTGGGAGGCTTTCATGATGCCTGGGGTGCTCTGGAGGCTCCTGGGGAAGAAGAGGCACCAACAGTCCCCACACAGGTGTGGCCACACCAACAACCTGCCAGGTAAGATGTGCCTGCTGTGGCATAACTACTGAGGGAATTGGTAGCAAGCCACTTTTGGATTGCATATGAGGCCTGCTCTACCAGAGGAGAGCCATGCCTGCTACTGTAAACCTGGTGGAGAGCCCACAGCTGCAGAGATGACAACCCTCAGGGAGAACTTAACTACTGTTGCTTTGTCAACTGGACATATAGTCAAAACCTCTTCTAAACACTTATGTTTGTGCCCATAAATTAGTGCTGTTCTCAGTCTTTGTTAAAGAAACTTTGTAGCAGGCAGAGACTCACATGTGACCAAAATGTTGAGAATAAATGACTGTTGAATACTTGGTCCTAAGACAGAAGCCAATATCATCCAGCCTAAGGCTCAGGAACATTGCAGAAGAGGAGTTTGATTTAATCTAAGAGCTAGAGGGTGGGGAGGAATACTATGAAAAGCTGTTTTCCAGACATGGTGACACAGCTGTTGTAATGATGAACTTACTGTAGGCATGGTTTCCTGCACAAGACACACACAAGTCTGGGCCTGTTAACATTTCGTCACAATTGGG
The DNA here is from genome assembly GCA_019843815.1 of Montemys delectorum. NCBI lineage: Eukaryota > Metazoa > Chordata > Mammalia > Rodentia > Muridae > Montemys > Montemys delectorum. The sequence continues at coordinate 5,643 of JADRCD010045019.1, read as the reverse complement.
AGAGCGCTCAGGAGGTCCCATCCCTCTCAAGGGACTACTGACAGTGGGTGCTAGGTTGTACTCTTTTCTTTTCTTTTCTTTTCTTTTCTTTTCTTTTCTTTTCTTTTCT
>JADRCD010045001.1:10422-23352 GCA_019843815.1 Montemys delectorum | reverse complement strand
GGGGGGGAGAGGAGGGAGGGAGAGATGTCTGTGCTGTTTGTGCAGACATAGTCATGCATACCCATGTGCATAAGCCAGAAGAGAATCTTGGATGTTCTGCTCTCCCACATTTCACCTTACTCCCTGGAATTAGGGTTTCTCACTGACCCTAGATCCAGGCTGGCAGCCAGTAAGCTCCAATATTCCTCCTTTCCCTGTGTCCCACCTTCTCTTTTTTCTGTGCCCTCTGTGTGTCCTTTTCAGTCTTTGAACAAGAACTGCCAATGGTTTAGGGGATCATCCAAACTCAGTACCATGTCATGTTACTTCTTGTCTTAACTGCATCTCCAAGGGTCCTATTTATAAATAAGTTCACATTCTGAAGTTTAGGGAGACTTTGAACTTAGGGGAACATTATCCAATTCATGACAGAAAAGATTTAAGATCAATATACTTGCAATTTTGACAATGGCCAAGAGAAAATAATTTTCTAATAGCAGCTAATGTTTGCTGCCTAACAAGCTCTCATATTAAGTGTTTTTGAACAGAAAAGTGATTTTTTTTATTAGTATGTGATCTACCCAGTGATTCTTTTTGATTGGCTTGAGTGGGACTGGAAAACACAGCACACAGCCTCATGGAAAGTGTATAACTTATCTCTCAGTATTCCCTGGTGTTAACAGGATGACTGTGAAGCCAAAAAGCCAGGTGACTAGGGGAGCCAGTCCAAAGCAAGAGTGAGATCAAGACATGTCCAAACCCCAAAATTCTAATCTTTAGACCTGCACGAACAGGACTGCTTCCTCCCTGCTCTGGACCTGCATGTCCCAGTACACATAAGCCTTAAGACCCCCACCTCTGCTGCCCGTGCTCAGGTAGCCTGGTGACCAGGTTTCAGGTTAAACGTCCTCTCTTCTAATAAGGACATGTCCAGCAAGTACCTGGAACTCCTTTCGTGCAAATAAAGCAGGCATCCCAACACCTCCATCCCAGCCAATGATGTACACTCACCCCAAAACTCCTGCTCGCTCTCCAAGGTTTACATAGCACTTCTTCACACACACAGCCCAATAAAGGGTTGTTTCACTGAAAACCACTTCTGGGGAAGGCTGTTTCTCCCATACTCAATCCAACTGAGATCCTGTCTAACCTACCCAACCCAGCTAAGATTCGTTCCTCCCAGTTCAGCCTGGTGAGCAATGGAGCCTGGATACCCCAAGGGCAAGCAGGCCATGGCAGCAAATGATTCAGAATATTTGTCACGTTAGTCTCAGCAGTATCTTAGTTAGGATATAATCATTGTCAGGAGACACCAGGAACATGGCAGCTCTTATAATGGAAAGCATTTAATTGGGGTTCACTTCCTGTCATTTAGTCCATTATTGTCATGACCAAAAGCATGCTGGCACACAGGCAGACATGCTGCTGAAGACGGAGCTTGAAAGCTCAACATCCAGATGTGCAGGCAACAGAAACAGTGACACTGGGCCTGACTTGACCATTTGAAACCTCAAAGCCCACTCTCCTGACACACTTCCTCCAGCAAGTCCACACTTACACTAACAAGGCCACATCTCCTAATAGTTCCATTGCCTGTAAGTCCATGGGGGGCATTTTCATTCTAACCAGGGTAACCCAGACTTTACCCAATGAACGTTTGTAAGTCTCAATGAGTTATGAGACGCTGCTTGAACGTCTATCACCTAAAGCAAGTGACGCAGTGAAGCCGAGAAAAGAAGAATCCAATGCACTGTATGGAAATTGTTCAGACTATTTTTTTTTTCAAATTACCAATGAGAGTATCCAAATAGCTAGCTAACTGTGAGCGTAGGAATTGGTCCCAAGAATTCTCGATCCTTCAGAGTGCTTTCATACAAGCTTTCTCTCTGGTCTCCCAAAGGAAGAGTTATTTGGACATGTTTTCTAATTATTTACTGCCTGTAGTGTGAACCTCATATTTTTTTCCAACAGCATATCTTATATCTAAAATCCCATGAAGGCACATGGCCCACTCCACAGAAGCATTGTAAAACTAAGCTAAGCTACAATTTACTTTTATATTTATGGGAGATGTATGATTAAAACATCCCAGATTAGCTAAAAGTGAAGAACCAATACTCTTATTCTCAACAACGCTGGAAATGAGAAAAGAAAAAATTTTAAAGCAAACTGTAGAGTCTCTGGCTAGAGAGAACAACTCTTGGGTTCTTTTTTCAGTACCAAAATAATCTTTCTGTCTCTCAAAATCCCACAGAGGACCACTCCTATCTGAGGATCTGTGCTTTGAGCTACAAATAGATCCTCCATCTCTGGAGCCCTAACATCACCATCACAGGCCAGTACCTTCTCCCTCTACAGACAGTCCCAATAGTGACCCTTCTGAGATCCCCCAACACTACAATCCAAGGGCCTTGCTGGGTACCTACATGCCCTATTGGCAGTCCTCCATCTACTTATTTCTGCCATCTTAACTTTAACTTCTGAAGAACCACAAGGGAAACCTACTTGCTGTCCAGAGTGCTCATTAATGAGTTCAGAGGCTGCACCCTTTCCACGTGGAGCAAGAACTACCTCTGCTACACTTATCACAGATCAGCACAGACCAGGGACTCTGACACCTTCTGACCTCCACAGGCAACCATATGCACATGTACATACTCATATATAGACACATAGGTTATAAATAAAACTAACATTTTTTTAAATTCTCATAGAGAATTATTGAATTAAGTAAATGTTAAAAGTAATGTTTTAAATGTACTGAAAGACAATTGGCAAAAGTACTTTCCATAACCTATGTCATCAGATTTTCTATTAGCTGATAGACTGTCTATGGATGATAAAACTGAGGTCAAGGTATTTCAAGGCACCTCCAATTTTATGTTCATCTTTGCCATATTCACCTTTGTTAATAACAACTTCACATTACTTCTTCTAGCTTTTTCTGGAGCTAAATAAACTCAATGGCATAGAAGAAAAAACAGTGGGTTGAACCCAATATTCCAGTCCAGATGTTCCCATCTACTAAACATATGCAAAGAAATCCCCTTTTCACAAAATGAAGATAAAAAGATTATTGTGTTTTGAAATATATCTATTTCACACTAAAATTTTAATTCAAAAAAAGGATCTAGCAAGTGTGTCAGTTTGAATAAGATGCCCCCATAATCTTGGACATTTGAATACTTAGTCCCTAATTGGTAGTTATTTGGGGAGAAGTAGGAGGTATGGTCTTGCTGAAGGAGGTATTTCACAGAGGGTGGGGTTTGCAGTTTCAAAAGACTCATGTCAGTTTGAGTTAGCTCTCTGCTTCCCATTTAGGGTCCAAGATGTGAACTCTCAAATATTGATTCAGCTACCTACCACCTATTACCTTTACTCTGCCATTATGGACTCTAACCTTCTGTAACTATAAACCCAAAATAAACTAAAGAAAAGAAAACAGAACCTCTCTTTGAAGGCAGGAGCATGAGTGTCAGTAGTCTAAAACTAGCATGGGACACATATTAAGTCCCCATCTAACCAACGGGGCAGAAGATCTCATCTCAAATTGTTGTGGGGTATTCACCAGAGAAGACTGTTTGTACATGAGTTTGAGCCAATAAAAAGTGTTTATTAGCTGACTAGCAACTACACTGGATATTTGGAATTCCAGTGTATTCACTTTCTTGGGTGAGCTTTTAAGCACAAAAACCATGTTATGGATTGACATCGTTAACAAGAACAGTTATCCAGAAGCAGAACTATAAAATCCAAAGAGCAAGGTTAATATACTTAAAGACTTTCCCTAACCATGGATTGTGAAGGGTTGGGTCTTTGTTTTCTATCTGGAAGGTGATGCTGTCAATCATGGAATCTGTTGTGCTAAGGTCTGGGACACTACTAAGATCTGGGGCCCTGTTATAAAATTGTACCCTAGGATCTTATGATAGGAAAAAGATTAAAGATGCTACACCTGTGGCATCTTTCTACCCTCTAAACATTTTCAAGAAAAAGGAAGAGGGAATAGCAATATATTGGATCTGGGGGCTGATAGTCCTATGAAATAAACAATTTTTTCATTGATGCTATAGGAAGAAAGCCAATGTTAGCACTATATCTTATGTACCCTTTCCAACAAGGTCTACTAAACAGTCATAGCACTTTCAAATCACACCTTTCTCAACAGATTAAAAACAAATAAACATAAAGTATATTTGTCTTCTTGGAAATTTTGATACTCTTATTTGGAGGAGATTTTTATTTAGCACGTATGTCTGAATAAATAGTTGGTACTAAAATTCTACTCTGCAGAACACCAGATGGCTAAAACACAGAAATGACACCTGCAGAAGGAATTAAATAAAGAATGTTCCCTAAATTTTGCCTTCTTGTGTCTGCCAGCTGTGTGAATAGGAACATGCAAAACAAGTATAATCGTCAATGCTAGTTTTCTTAAAAGCAACATGGGAAATGGTTAGCATAGTGTCCAGGGACTCAAAAACTTTTAAACCAGAAAGAATAGACACAGTAGAAAACATTTGGTTGTGATTTGCAGAATTTTCAATGCTTGGATCTAGACTAGGATTCTGCCACTTGTTGGGTTGTTTGGAGTGCAAGAGTGGTCATTGATCTATAAATTCTTCAACATTTATTTGGGATTGGCGAGTGCAGGAACATATGGGCTAGATTTGTACAGAAAAATAAAGAAATGTGGATAAAATATAGAGCTAGATGCTTGTGTGCGTTTAAGAACAATTGTGATGGTTCGCAATGGCCTTATTAAATGAAATGACTCAAGAAGATAATAAATGTTTTATTTTATTGTGGCTGTATGCTGCAAATCATCAGGATGCATGTGGGTTCCTCATATTGATAAGATTACTCGTGAGCTATTTACCTACATACTTCACATGAAACCACACTGCCATATTTCTTAGAGTTACATAACTTATGTGTTTTCATTTGTTATGTCAATATACTAACATGGTCAACTATAACCTGAATTGGTTTGCCTAATTTCAAACATCTCATGGGGTAAAATATGAAACCCTAGCTAACTTTTATACTTTATCTTAAAGAAGGAAATGTTCATGACATAACAATAAACAAAAATATTAAGTAAATGTATTTATTTACAGAAGCCACTTTAGAAAAAAACTAGACCAAGATAGAAACAACCTAGTAACCAGGTAGAGTTGGAGGATTTTGATTCTTTTCCCTGCTAAAATACAGACGGAGCAACAACTCCTAAACAAACTGTGAAAGAAAGCACAGACTAGCCGAGTAGTGTTGGCACATGTCTTTAATCCCAGCACTTGGGAGACAGAGGTAGGTGGATTTCTGAGTTTGAGGCAAGCCTGGTCTACAGAGTGAGTTCTAGGGCAGCCAGGGCTACACAGAGAAACCCTGTCTTGAAAACCAAAAAAAAAAAAAAAAAGAAAGAAAGAAAGAAAGAGAGGGGGGGGGAGGGAGGGAGGGAAAGAGAGACAGAGAGAGAGAGACAGAGAGAGAGAGAGAGAGAGAGAGAGAGAGAGAGAGAGAGAGAGAGAACAGACTAGCTGGAGATGTGTGCCTCATAAGAATGAAGTCAGACTCCATGGAGCCAATGGGTAGATAAAATATACATGTGCAAGAAACCTGGCGTCCCACAAACCCATGAGATCAGGGAGAGGTCCTGGGGGCTGAGGTTCAACTAGTGGAGAAAAGATGTTCATTTGTTCAACTTCACAAGGATAGAAAGGCATCCTAGAAAGAAGAGGCCAGTGAAATTATTTGTGACTCCACTCAGAACTGTGAGAAGTGCAGTCAAGCCATCTAAGAGAGAAGAGACACAGCAGACTGGGCTAATAGAGAATGTACAAACTGAAGGAGTTGTGTGGATGAGTATATGCATTTATGCATGTGTGTGTGAGTACAAATATATGTGTGTGTTGCAATCCTAATAAATTTGCTAGAGGACAGATTTAGGCAATCTCATTCACAGGAATGAATTTTTGTTCAGTTTTTATCCTATGAATCTGGCCATCCTCTCCTTTATCTTTTCTTATTCTTACTCATTTTTCTTTCTAGCCTTCTTTCCCTACTATTACTTTACTATTATGATTACTGGTATCCCACTATATGTTTCTCTCTTTTGGTAGAATACCTTATATGAACCTCATCTCTGAAAAAAAGCCTGAGAGAGCTCAACTGACAGCTGGTGGCACTGAAAGGCACTGCCCTTCCTTGACAAGCTTTTACCTTTACATTTAGAAATGATCTCTTTTCTAGCTGTACTCAGAGTCAAACCCTGGTCCATGCACAAGCAAGCAATCCACCACTAAATGACATCCAAAGTACTAATGGACTCTCAACAAGAATTTCTCTAAACCCTAAGGGTACAAGAGTGGCCTGCATGCCTTTCTGGTAACCAACACCTATCTAATTGGATCTAGGAGAAAACATGATTTACACTGCTAGAAGCCTAGCCAACGCCTAAGGTTATTGTAGTCATGGATCACAGAAGAGAACATACAGCAACCAATTTAGTAAACCAGCATGATCCCTAAATACATTCTACGTATTTGTTTTTATACCCACAGATAAGTGTACTTCTTACCCTTCATCAAGAAAGCACCACTTTATAACTATACAATAAAACCACAGCCAATCACCACAACCTATCAAAATGCTGATATCTGGAGCCCATTCCCAGCACTAAATCTACAAATGCTCTCTCACCTAAGGCTCAGAGAACATTGAACGAGAGATGAAAGAAAGACTGTTAGAACCAGAAGATCAGGAAGTTTGCTATGAACTGTGTCTTCTAGTAATGTCTGAGTGTATACCCACCCATAAATTCTCACCAACGTGACTGCATAAACATGAGCTGAACAATGGCAAAAAAAAAAAATAGACACTGTATAGAGTGGGCAGGGGAAAACCTATGGAGCCTCGAGACTACATGAAGAACTACAAGCAACTAAGGAATGCTTAGACTAAGCAAGACACTTGTCTTGCCTGGGGAAGAACATACCAATTTCATACCTAATATGAAATGATCAGCCTTGGAAATATATACATGTATATATGAGTAACATTTTATATACTGAGCAAGTTATATTTAGATACACACACACATATATGTGTATATGGTGTACTACTTATCCTTCATCAAGAAAGCATCTCTTTATAACAAATAGAGACTATAAAATAAAACCATATAGACATATATATTTGTATGTGGGTATGTATAGGTGTGTATTATATGTGTGTTGTGTGTGTGTGTGTGTGTGTGTGTGTGTGTGTGTACACATACCTATATTCATGTAACAACAATTAATCAAAAATTTGCTTTCTACAAATTTGATAGAAAACAAGAAGAGTTATATAAGAAGGCTTGGAGTGAGGAAAAGGATGAAGAAAATGATGTAATTATATTACAATCTTAAAAATAAGAGAAATTCTTAAAAATAAGAGAAAATGATGTAATTATATTACAATCTTAAAAATAAGAGAAATTCTTTATTGCAAATTTTATCTTGAAAAAAATAAAAACACGCTGCCACCTGCTAAATGTTATGTATAAATGGCTCTAAATATAATAAACATCCATGCATATTTTTCTTTGAGTTTCTTCATCCATAAAAACTTTTAGTTAATGAAATTCATAACTGAACTCTTCCTTGAATAATTTAATGCTTGCAGCATGGGTGGAAAAGAAAGTGTCTGTGCTGGGTAGCTCACAGCTGCCCTTACAGCTCCATTAGGATTTTTACAAATATTATATTTCTAAAAACATCTATGCCCATTGCAGACAACATAAAAATTCAAATCAGCATAAAAGAGAGTGAAACCCATACACTTGTTTGTCCATTTATTTGTTTGCTTTCTTGTTTTGCATTATTTTTGTTTCATTTCAAAGCTATTTTGTTTGCTTGCTTGCTTTTGAGATTATAATTTAATTATGTTTCTCTCTTCCCTAACCTCCCTCCAAACCTTCCCATAAAACCACTCCCCATTCTTTTTTGAATGCATGATCCCCTTCCTTTCTTTAATGGTTGTTGCATGTATATGGGCATGTAATATATATATAAATATATATATATATATATATATATATATATATATATATATATATATATATATTTCTAACGATAGCCTGTTGCGTCCATATAATATTACTTCTATGTATGTTTTAGGGATAACTGTATAGCACCAACAACCAACTGGTGATCTCTTCCCTTGAGAGGACCAGCTCTCCTGCTCCAGGGAAAATACGAGAGAACAAAGGAGGGAAGTAAAAATAACAATATGGTTGTCTCAATGAGCCACATACTACTTTTAACAAAAAAAAATTCAATGTGTGCAATTCATTGTATAAACATACAAATAATTTTAATGAACTTTTCTCATCTTGGCTGATGATGCCTCCTCCAAGATCCAAAGACCACCTGACCAAAACCTCAATACCAGACATTAGAAGCCTTCTTTTGAGTTGTTGTCCAGAGCTGTCTACGAGACTCCCAAAACATAGACTCTATTGCTGTTGGCTTTGGTTACTCCCCCAACCCCAGAACTGGGAGCTAAATTCTTATAGCTGAAGACATCATGCATTTCAAACACGGAACGCAGAGACCCCAGAGCCATAACTAATCTCAATGCTCCCTCATTGAGGACTGGCTTTCATGATTTTAAAAGGCACCCTTTAGCCAGGCAGTGGCGGCTCACACCTTTAATCCCAGCACTTGCAAGGTAGAGGCAGGTGGATTTCTGAGTTCAAGGCCAGCCTGGTCCACAGAGTGAGTTCCAGGACTGCCAGGGCTACACAGAGAAACCCTGTCTCAAAAAACAAAAAACAAAAAAACAAAACAAAACAAAACAAAAGGCACCCTTCAAGCTTCCAAAGGAAGGAAGTAGCTGATGGAGGCAGTAGTAGAACACATATCTTTGCAGTAGCCAACAGATCTCTAATTGGGCTTAAGACCTACTCAGCAAAAAGCAATACCATGCCTGGTACTGGGAACCTAGCTACCTGCTAATGAAATAATGATTAAAATGACAATCTATAAGCATTTGTCATTATACCAACAGATAATCCCTCATCAAGGAAATTTACCTTTGCAACAGGTAGATAACACTACAGAAAACACAACCAATCAAAATGCAGGGTTGTAGAGCCCAGTCCCAGTACATACATCTACAAAATATTACCATATTCTTTTTAAAGGTTTGTTTTTACTTTAATTACATATGTATACATATGTATGGGTGTACACTCAGAGATAAGAAGAGGGCATTAAGATCTCTGGAGCTAGAATTATAAGTAGTCATAAGCCAACCAATGTGGGGGCGAGGGAAGCCGTTCAAGAACAAGTGTTCTTTCTTTTTTGTTTTTTAACTTTTATTGCATTATGATGAGAGAAGTTACATAATTTCAATTTATCTGAATTTGTTAACATTTAAAAACATATTTTTAAGTAAATAGAATTAAATCACATTCTTATTTCCCTTTTGTACCGAAACTCCTCCCAGAGATCCCCTCTTTAATACCTACAATATCTTTTTTTGTCATATTCCTTAAAATTTATAAGATATTATAACAATAAAAATGAGTATTATAAAAGTTGTTTGATATAAAGCAACAATCCATTGAACAGTCTTATGTAGATGCTTGTCTACAGCAATACTGAAAATACATACATTTTTCTCAATATAAATTTTAAGTAAATCCAAACACATTAACTGTATATTTCAAAATAACACATCACTACTAGTATTTTCTTAAAGGAACATAAATATTTAAAGTCTTTTTGTTTGTTTGTTTGTTTGTTTTGTATTTAGTAGAGTTTAAAATCTTGGCTCTTTCTGTGGTACAAGCCCAAAATAAGAACAATTTTTAGACATTGAATTTCATTATACTTCAATGACCCTCACATCACCAAAGGATTTTACCTCCATCGTAGCTAAGCTGAGGGTTGACAGTTCTGCTGCACCGAGGAATGAATTGTAGGCACAATTTTTGGATACAGACTTCCTGCTATGGTCAAAACTATTTGACTTGAGTGAGTGATTTTATTCTCAGCCCACAGAGAACAAATTACATTCATTTAAGAAATGGTGTATGTATTAAGATAGTCTATCCATAAAGTCATTCACCAACTGTTTCAATGAACAATGGTTCTGCTTGGAGGGTGGCACAGACATTAGGTGAGGGTAAGAATCTGGTTCATTGGCTGTGATAATTTGGAAAAGCATTCATCTCAGAGAAAGAGTAACTTATAAAGTACTCTTCAGTCTCACTCTTTGTTGTTCTCTTACAAGCCAACTCCTAAGTCCCTAGTAAATAGTCCATGTCTCCCTTGGGTATATAAATACTTTTGAAATATATAAACTGCTCTGAAAACTATAGTATAGTATAAAAACATGAAATACACAATACTACTAATAGAGATGCTGAGATAGGAGAAGCAAGATTTCAAGACCCTTATGTTGTATACAGCAAGACACTGTCACAAACAAGCTGAAAGTGTATATAGATTGTACAATATTGGACCTATTTCTCCAATTACCAAATTAGAGAGACCATTGGATGACAAGCAACAAATTTCTAATTCCTCATATTTTTTGGATTTCAATCGCTTAGGATATGTTGGTAATATTAATTTTAATATTAAGATATTGAGAAAAGGTAATTGTACTTCCTGTTGTTTTTGTTGTAAGAGGTGGAATTAGATTTGTGTGGATTTGTTGAAAGATTACTTTCTTGCTTTCTTACTTCAGAGTGTAGTTTTGCTCCTTATGTTGATGTTTTCCATCTATTATCCTTTGTAGGGCTGGATTTGTGGAAAGATGTGTAAATTTGGTTTTGTCATGGAATACTTTGGTTTCTCCATCTATGGTAATTGAGAGTTTTGCTGGGTATAGTAGCCTGGGCTGGCATTTGTGTTCTTGTAGGGTCTGTATGACATCTGCCCAGGATCTTCTAACCTTCATAGTCTCTGGTGAGAAGTCTGCCGTAATTCTGATAGGCCTGCCTTTATATGTTACTTGCCTTTTTTCCCTTACTGCTTTTAAAAATCTTTCTTTGTTTAGTGCATTTGATGATTTGATTATTATGTGATGGGAGGAATTTCTTTTCTGGTCCAGTTTGTTTGGAGTTCTGTAGGTTTCTTATATGTTCATGGGCATATCTTTCTTTAGGTTAGGGAATTTTTCTTCTATAATTTTGTTGAAGATATTTACGGGCCCATTACATTGGGGGTCTTCACTCTCTTCTATACCTATTATTCTTAGGTCTGGTCTTCTCATTCGTTCCTGGATTTCCTAGATGTTTTGGGTTAGGAGCTTTTTGCTTTTTGCTTTTTGCATTTTCTTTGACTGTTGTGTCAATGTTTTCTATGGTATCTTCTGCCCCTGAGATTCTCTCTTCTATCTCTTGTATTCTGTTGGTGATATGCATCTATGACTCCTGATTTCTTTCCTAGGTTTTATATCTCCAGGGTTGTCTCTCTTTCTGATTTCTTTATTGTTTCTACTTCCATTTTTAGATTCTAGATGGTTTTGCTCATTTCCTTCACCTGTTTGATTGTGTTTTCCTGTAGTTCTTCAAGAGATTTTTGTGTTTCCTCTTTAAGAGCTTCTAGCTCTTTACCTGTGTTATCCCTTATTTCTTTGAGGGTGCTATTTATGTCTTTCTTAAAGTCCTGTATCATCATCATGATAAGTGATTTAAGATCTGAATCTTGCTTTTCCGGTGTGATGGTGTGTCCAGGACTTGCTATGGTGGGAGAATTGGGTTTTGATGATGCCAAGTAACCTTGGTTTGTGTTTTTTATTTTCTTATGCTTCCCCCCTCCCCCGCCATCTGTTTATCTCTAGTGTTACCTGCCCTTGCTAAATCTGACTGGAGCCTGTCCTTCCTGTGATACTGGTTGTGTCAGAACTCTTCAGAGTCAAGCTGTCTCTGTGATCCTGTGATTCTGGAATCCTGTGATCCTGGGCTTGTTAGAGCACCTGGGAGTGCAGCAGCTTCCTCTGGGTGTTGTGGAACTGGCTGTGGAGCCTGGGCTCAAGGTCCACTCAGGACACAAGTCCAGAGACCAGACAAGTGTTCTTTCTTAAGGGGTGAGCCATCATCTATCCATCGTCACTTTTAAGCATTTTGCTCTCTTGTATTGCCTATGCTAGCACATACACAAACCTAATTACTCTCACCATCACTTAAAGTGCCTTACTGTATTCATATATATCCAGAGAGTACAATATTTTAGTTCTCAAGCTGGGTGTGTAAATTAGGGAAGAGGATGGTATCTGGCCTCTTAACCCTTTCTAGTCAGAGATAAAATAAAGCAAAATAACAGAAATCTTATAAATAAAATGTCCAAAGATTGACATTCAGACTTACTGACATATTTGTAGCAATGCATCAATATATTTGCAGAAGCCTGGTAAATCTACATTAAGCTAAGAATACAAAAGTAGAAAGAAATTATCTTTAGAACTTCTGGTAGATGAGTCAGGCACAGGAACCAACAAGTTTTAACCACCACAATTGTTTTTCTTTGTCAATCTGGGTAAGGTACAGTTTCAAGTTGTTCAGTCAGGCACTAATTTGCATATTGCTGAGCAAGTGTTCCTAAATATGATTAATGGTAATAGTCATTCATCTTTATGTAAAAAGCCTTACCTACATAATTTACTGGATCTGAGCGAAGTGATTCCATCATTTGAAAGGTCTTAAAAGCTTAGTTGATGTTTTCCAAAAGAAAACATCTTCTGTACACTACAGCTGTAGAGATCTGTAAGTTCTAGTCTGTACTTTATGACAGCTGCATCACAGGCTCACACTTGCCAAGCCAGCCTCATCATCATGTATACCAACACCTTGTAATAAATCTCCTAATATAGACCACTTTCATTTCTGTACATCAGGGTGAAAACACACACACACACACACACACACACACACACACACACACACACACACAC
>JADRCD010045001.1:0-10412 GCA_019843815.1 Montemys delectorum | reverse complement strand
CACACACACACACACACACACACACACACACACACACACACACACACGAAAACAGTTACTGAATAGTTAGGTTCACCAGCTCTGCTGTGGATGCCAGAAGTATGCCATTACTACTTCTACTATACTGATAAGAACACAAAGACACAGTCAGGAGGTATCCATAGCTACACACCTCATCATAGTAAGAACTCAATGTAGGCATATAAGAAACAGTTAGAGAGCTGGGAAAAAAAAGGGAACAGTTAGGCAAAAATCAGGAAAGATAGAATGGACAAAAGGATGATAGAGGAGACACCCATAGAGCAAATCACAGAGATATAGTTTGCCTCATAGAAAAATACTATGTTAATTCTACTAGGTGAGGAAACAGTTATTGATTTCTTTGGTTTTATATATAATATATACATATATATTTACATATATTTTAACAGGTCTTCAGTAAGACATAGGGCCTCAAATTTACCTGCTCTCTTTTATTGTCTAACCAAAGCACTAACTTACACCTTGTGACAGAGTCATAGAGTCATGGGAATCTTTAGGACAATACACTTTCCCACAGTTGTCTTATTGTATCAGAGCTTGAGCATTTAGGGTCTGTACTGGCTGGTTTTGTGTGTCAACTTGACACAGGCTGCAGTTATCACAGAAAAAGGAGCTTCAGTTGGGGAAGTGCCTCCATGAGATCCAGCTGTGGGACATTTTCTCAATTAGTGATCAAAGGAATAGTGCCATCCCTGGGCTGGAAGTCTTGGGTTCTATAAGAGAGCAGGCTGAGCAAGCCAGGAGAAGCAAGCCAATAAGGAACATCCCTCCGTGGCCTCTGCATCAGCTCCTGTTTCTTGACCTGCTTGAGTTCAGTCCTGACTTCCTTGGTGATAAACAACAATGTAAAAATAAGCCAAATAAACCCTTTCTTCCCCAACTTACTTCTTGGTCATAATGTTTGTGCAGGAATAGAAACCCTGACTATGACAGGGTTTAGTGACTAGGCTCTAGTAAAACAAATTTGCTTTCTCTATTGCTAGCAATGTTTTTGTGAATAACAACCATAGGCTGTTGAAAAATAAAAAATGTGGCAAAAAACAGAACTTGAAAGACAATCTTCAGTTAATAGTAGACATTATCTCAAAGTAGACACATTCACTCAAGGAATATTGGTTTCTGTTTATCAAAATGTCAGTCATGTTCACATACTTCTGTCAGCATACAATGTCTAAACTATTTAAAATGTACATAATCTCTTCATCAAAAATATTTAAAATGTTCATAAGCTCTTTAAGAATGCTCATGACAATATCACTTATAATTGTAAGAGATTGTAAGCATAATTACAGTACAAATTTGTAACATAATCATTGTGTATCTGTTCAATAAAGCACATGGAAATACTAAACAAGGCTTTGGAAATGGAAAAGTATATAAGCACAAGGGACTATTTGTACAAGTGGTTTCTTGTAAGCATTAAAAATGGTATAGTTTGAAAAATAACTCAAGTATATGCACATTTTGTTGTTCATATTCAAGTAATAGTATTATTAATTTTTATTTTCTTATATCAGCTTTTAACATGCTTTTGAAGTAACATTCCATTTTATACACACTTTAATGAAAATATAATTACATCACTTTCCCCTTTCAGTCCTGCAATCAGACTTATGTATTCCTTTTTCTACTGTCAAATACTCTTTGAGTTTATATTCTAAGGTTTGCATCATTATGTCCATTGCATTGGACATATCACAGAGCAAAAGCTAAAAAGGAAATAATCCATCCAAACAAGAATTGAGTCTGTCTTGAATCAGAAGCCAAAGTCAATGCTCTTCATGTGCTCCTGTGCACATAAGTTAGTCCAAGTGAGTCTCCATGACCTTTAAGTGACAAGCACTAAATAATATGCCCAAATACTCTATGGAACAGCTAAGGCAGATTCCACAACAGTGAAACTCCTTCATCACCAAGACTCCATGAACACAATCCAATCTTGAGTGAGTAGAATGAAAAGCTTTGGCATACACAAAAGCATGGTTTTATCAAGCTTTAAAATTTTTAATATTCTTCATGATGATCAAAACCATTTTGTTTATGACTTGTAAAGATCAGGCAGAGTAGGAAAAGGGGGGAATTGTGTAATTACATAGATAGACCTATGGTAACTTTATATTAAAAAAGTTGCCTTTAGGATTATGTATTATATAAAGAAGGGATATGTGTACCTTACTTTTTCAAATCCTTCTTTTAATCATGGTCCTTAAACACTTTAACCTCCCTTGCCACCAGAGGTAGTGGAAAAGAAAGTATACAGGGATAGTGGACCTGTTTGGAAATGGTTCTTCAGAGCAACTCTCATCTGTGTTGTCTGGAAATCAGCAGTTCAGTTCACAGGTCAACAGCAGCAGCTTCATCCACCCACAAATATTTTACAGATTTATCAGTAGTCTTATTCAGTAGAGTCGGGAGAGCAAACATGATTCAACAGCAGTGGCACTACCTAGCAGAGACAGACAGGCCTCAATCTCAGCATGAGTCAGTGGAGGGACCCAGAGGGATGCCAGAAGTTTTCTGTTGTGTGTATCTTAGTGAAGCAAAGATCACCGAAGACTGGAGACCAACAAATGTTGAGCTATGTAAGTAAGCCAAGGCCCCAGCCTCTTCCACTGTTCATCGGGTTCTATTTATGCTCCCTCCAAACGTCATGTGTCCTCCACAGGTCTTGTCTCAGCCCTTGTCTTGCCTCAGCATGTACGCCTGTCTCAGCTGACATCACTCTGCCAATCAGCCCGAGTCCTCAGAAGTGGCAAGAAACTATGCCATACCACCAATAGTTTTTTGGTGTGTTTCTCTCTATGGAGTCCTGACAAATTGAGTTCAATTACACAATGTAAAGGAAGACCAATACCTGTGTGTGTCATTAGCAAAGATCCTTCGTCGTGTATCCTTTCAGGCACATGCTTTAGCAGAACATCCTTTCTCCAATGTCTGCTTCAGCCAAATGTCCCTTCACGAGTCTGCCTTAGCCTTTCACCGTGTCCACTTCAAGAAAACACTCCTTCACGCGTTTGCCCCAGCAAAACACCATCCGACACAACTGACTCTCCAATGAACCCTTACGTTTCCACTTCAGATATATTTCTCCTTTTGCCTCTGAACATCTGAGCATTTATCTAAGTAATGACATAATGTTATTACCCCAAGAAAGTCACAAATTATGTCTTTCATCTGTATGAATTTGATTGTTCTGACTTCTGGCTTCTCTAAAGATAAGATCTATAAATTTGATAGAAAATAAGCTTATATACAATTTAATATTTTGTTTTTTAAAAGATTTATCTTTTTTTGAAATACCACTTTTATAAGAAAAAAAAAAAAAAGAGCCGTTGTGGATGGCCTGGTGCTGTTTGTATTTTGATGCTAATTCCACTTTCCTGGGAGGAGTTGCAGACAAGGAGGAGTCACATACTCAGGTGACTTCTTGTTAACCAATCCTCTAATGAATAAAGAAGCCAATCACTGGGCAAGTAGGCGGGACTTCCGGGTTGGCCTGAGGAAGAGAAGAAGAAGAGGGTTAGAAGCTTTTTGGACTAGGATAGCGTGAGGACAAGATGTAGCTACAAGTGTCTCCCAGTTTCAATGACAGATCCGTCAGGATTCCCCACTGGAGGATTTAGATTTAACAAGACTTACAAGATTAGGATTTTAGATGTTGCACCCAGCGACTGAGTCACCGTTTTTTCTGAACTTTGTGTGAAGCAGCTCGGCTGGCTTCAAGAAAGAAAGGTGCACTGGATGGCAAAGCATGGGTTTGCCTGAGATGCACCACAAAGGCCTTGGAGAATTAGATGCACACAGTTGGCGTGGTAGTGACCTGCCAGTGGGAACTTATCAAGCTGGGTGGAGACATTTCAGGAGCTCTGAAGCAGAGAATCACCACGAGGTAAGAACAGGCAGGCCAGACCATCAAGGCTGAGAGTAGCAGGGCATAGGTGTTCTTTTATTATTTCCTGTAACAAAGAGCAATTTTCATATATTGGAATAATACAATTGTATATCACTGATATTATTTCATTTATTCTTTCATTCAAAAAAATTATAGAAGCCCTTGCTGTATATAGCATTGGATAAGTAGAGATACAGTTTCCATAAGCCTTGATCTTGTGATAGCCTCATCAATCATCAAAATATGTTTCTCCTACAAGTGAAAGGAATTTCTCCATCCCACTATGAGTAATAATTTTAATCATAGTTCTTTGTGTTGCTATGCAACTCGCCACCACAGTTTAACAGAAAGCCATGTCAAAATGGAGCCTCTGTCTCCTCTCATGCTCTATGCAGGAATTAATTTACTGCACTTCTGCAATGTTTCACACCTACAGTTCTCATTTGAAAAGAAACACATGAAAGTCTGGGGACTTCACTCCTAGGGAAATCTAGCAGAAAAAAAAAAAAAAGAAACTGGTGAAATCAAGGACATGTGCAGAGCAGAGGACAAACTCTAGCTTCCCTGTTGTCTCCAGAGACTGTTAATCAGAGTCCTGCTCTGAAAATGCCCATGCATCCGGGAATACTGCAATTAAGTCATTCTTCACTGTTTTCATTTTCTTATCTTCCATCAGCCTGAATATCTATGCTAACACCACGGGACTACATTTGTCAAAAAGATAAGCAACACTGTCATTCAGAAGGAGAATACGAGATATCGTTTTTTACAAATAATAAAGTAATAAATTTAAGGAAGCTGTCTTCTTCCTTACAAAGACAGTATTATCCCAACATTGTTAAAACACACATATGCATTGCCATAAGCACAAGGAGGATAAGTAAGTTAGCCTTCTGACGATCTAGGAGACATTTCTAACTCAACACATCAGAGCTCATTCTTCACTCATGCACGCAACAAGCCAGCATGTAAAATGTGTTTTACATGGTAAGTTCTGCCTTCTCCAAACTTCAGAGGCAGACATTTTCTCCACTCCCTAGGTAAAAAATCACCAAAAATCAAAGCCTTCATATCAAAGCAGAGGACAGGTTGCATAACTGATAAATATAAAATGGACCTTTTTTGTTTGTTTTCAAAGACTTGTCTACACAAAAGTTACACCTTCTCAGGAACAAATATTTAACATTCTCATACTGAAAGTTTAAGCCCACGATGTGAGTTTCAACCAGTGACTGCCTATACACCAAGTCCAACACTGTTTTTAAATAAATACTTCCTTAAGCTCATTGTCTGGGAAATGAAATAGAATTAACTATATCCTTAACTACCAGCCCCAGTGACAAATAAAACACACTATGAAGCCATGTACTGATTCAATTCTATCTTAAGGTTCTAAGAAAAAGGAACCCATTTGCATAGATAGCTCTAAATCTTTTCTTCTGATGCATAAAACAAGTTAGAAATGTCCAGCCATAACGACTTAACATGATGTTTAATCAGTTTGCTGAGCCTTCTAAAATATTAATAAATTGTTCTTCCATCATTTTAAATTTTATTCATAACTTTGTTGCTAATTTTTAAGGTGTTTTTCTTAATTATTTTTCCTATAGATGTCTAGCTTACTGCTCAAAAACCCTTTACTATAGTAGAACTTCTACAAATTCCTTAAAGAAGCATTTTTCCAGCTGCATTAAGCTAAATTTAAACAACAAAAGTGCATCATATGATAGAGAAATAACTTAATTTCATTCTATTTATATTTTCAATTGAGTAATAAGAACTACAATTGCCAACTAGAAATTATTCCCAATAATAGAAAGTACAGAACGCATAGAAATCCCTGAATAAGAGTAGGGGAATGCTAGGGTGCTGAGGCAGGAGTGGTTGGGAGGGTAGGGGAGCACCCTCATAGAGGCAGAGGGAGGGGAGGGGACAGGGAGTTTGTGGAGGGGAAGTTGAGAAGGGAGATAACATGGGAAACATCAATAAACAAAATAACTATTAAAAAAAATGAAGAAAAAAAAAGAGAAAGAGAAATCCCTGGAGAATTTCCAGGCTTAGTGTTATACAAAATAATCATCCTTCTACTGATATAACTGAGAATCTTATAACTAGCTGAAGTGGCTGGTTGAAATTTCACTATATTTTTAGCCTCAAAAATTGAGCTCAGGGTTGGGTTATGGCCCTGGTGTAAGTGGCATTTTAGAATTAGAAATTGAATCCATGTAAGCTAAGAGACAGCAGAGCACAAGAAATCTAACCCATTGAGTAGGGATTCTGTAGGCAGCAAGAGCAAAATTACAGCTCACACAAAAGAAGGGCAGGGCACGGTTTAACTAGGATGAGCGAGACAGCAACTGTATGCAGGATAGCCTATGATGTCAGTTAGAGGGTATCGTTTTCTATTGTTGAAAAACAGAGAGAGCCAACATGGGGCAAAAGATAATTAGAATCTTATCTTTTAACAACGCTCCAGTAGAAGACCACAAATCTATGAACAGAAGGGTAGCGCAAATTGAATTTGATGAGCAAAAAAAGGAGAGAGAATACAAAGGTGGGTCGTTAGGAGAAAGGGGTAGATCTCTGAGGAGTTGTAGAAGGGAATAACTGTGGTCAAAACTCAATGGACAAAGTTCTTTAAGCACTAGATAAAATTCATAATAGCATCTATTATTTGCTTAAATGGCAGTTTGCAGCTCTTTAAGTGCTTTTCATCAGTATCATCTTCTATGAGATCAGAGAGAAGAGAAAGCTTGTCAGGCTTCTTTGGCTTCATTTGTTTTTGTTTTCTTAGCACTTTGGAACTGGTGATCCTAAAAATATAATTAATCTACAACTCTTCTATTCACATCTACTTCTGAAAAAAAAAAAAAAGAAAGGAAATGCACACAAGCAAGCAAGATCCTGGAGCCTTCAGTTATGGCGAATCGAAGACTCTAGGAGCTATGGCCTTATGATTTACATAATAAAGAATAAACCAATATTGGTGTAGAAGCAGAGAGTTGACAAAGGTAGCTTTACCTCAACTTCTTCTGGGCTTAGAATATTCTTTAGGACACGAAAGTAACTTTCATAAGGATGAGTTGTTCCTGAGTGAATTCAAATCTCTAGAAGCAGCTCAACAGGGAAAATAATTTCAGACTTGGCTCCAAAAGGTATAATTCTTTAAAGTCTATGCTTCTTAAACTATAGTATGGCCTTGGATAAATTACCTTAATTTCCAGAGCTTAAATTTTCTCATCAGTAAAATGAAACAAATATAAAATGTTCCTCTAGCAAGTTACTATGAGAATTAGTAAGGTGTTCTATACTGGAAAGTATTCACATTTTCAGTATAGAAGAATGATGAATGTTGGTGGATTCAGACATGTTCCGCCAACTTAAACACATAATGGGGATGTGTACAAAAACACTACATTATATTCCAATAAACTTTTAATGTCTGTTTCTATGTTTCAGTTGAAAGAATTTAAATTTTAAATTTTAAGGAAGAAAATAAAGGAAAGTTATAAGTAAATAACAAAAATTATGTTCATTGCAGTTTAGCAGATTAATGTTGCAATTGATATAATTAGGCTCTTAAAATTAATGGTGAAACATGTAAGGATTATAAGTGTCCAGTTTTTTATGTTAAGTCAGAGAATCAGACATAATGGTAAGTATTATAAACTGATTTTATGAATCAATCATAAATATTTTAAATAAAGTTGAGTATTAGAGTTGTTAGAATGTTAAGGTTCCAGAAAATACTTGGTTGTCAGTTTGGGTAATGCAGCCTGCTCCGTGTAACATGTCTTCAAATGAGAACAACACCAGCATTCCTTCTTTAAACACAAAATGGAAAGAAGGATAGAAGGAAGGGGGAAGGGAAGAAGGGAAGGAGGAGAATGGGAAGAAGGGAAGGAAGGGGGAAGGGAAGAAGGGAAGGAGGAGGGTGGGAAGAAGGGAAGGAGGAGGGTGGGAAGAAGGAAGGGAAGGTACCAGGGAGGGAGGGAAGGAGGAAGGGAGGGAAGGAGAATGGGAGGAAGGAAATTGAAACATTCATTGTCACTAATAAGTTGATCAGATATTAATATAGCAGTGATCAGTCCAGTTAGAAACAGTTGTTCTATAAAAGAAATTGCTAGACCTGATGGAATATAGACTTGGGAAGACAAAGAAGGATAATCCACACTTCCACAATTCAAGGCCAGGCTTAGCTAAATAAGACTAAGAGAGACAGACAGACAGACAGACAGACAGACAGACAGACGGATGGACGGACAGATGGACAGACAGACAGAGAAACAGACAGACAGAGAGACAGAGACAGAACAAATGAAAAAAAGCTAAATTCAGGAATTGTTGTGGAATACGATCTGGGAAGATTATAGGAGTCAGAACAGGAAATTTGCTGTGAGATTTTGTCTCCTAGAAATTTCAGAGAACCTCCATCCACGAAGTCTCATGAAGAAAAGTGATACCTATGTTTGTTTATTTATGTGCAATGTAAAAAGCCTAAAATGCCTCAGCCATAGAAAAGTACTTCAGGCATCTAAGGCATGGAAAGTAGATCAAGATCTCTGCTCTCAACATTTCAACAGCAGCCAAAAACAAGTGTAGCCCAGGTAAAGAATGGGCAAACACTACACAACCACCAACTTTTAAGAAAAATAAATAAATTTTATTTGTGTGTGTGTGTGTGTGTTGAATTTTGCTTTCTTAAATAATACTATAAAACTTTAATGTTATAATTGTTCCAGAACTAATATCTCCCATCAGTACACCACTCTGTCATCTCTGACGTTGTGTGTGCTTACATTCCTATTCATTAAGTAAATGTCATAAGATGAGTCACAGAACTCTTTCACTAGATCAATGTACCGTTAGCACAATACAGGCTGTGTGTCTTCACAATATCCTTGAAAAAGGCAGTGAACTTTGTGCACCCATAGTGTTGGAAGCCAGAAAAAAAGAACCTTCTGGTAAACAGAATTATTTGGCAGATGAAACACTAAACCTTTTTCTAAGCTAGTCGAATCTTGTTTTCTTGATTTGAAAACACTTCACTAGTCTAGAGGGATGTTTGACCTTTATTTCTTCCAGAAGAAAAAACACAAGGCTAATAATGTCTGGGAAAGCAATTGTCAGACACTTGACAAGGGAAAGAAACAAGCAGGAGTATATGATGTCAGGGATCTGTCCATGCTTATGGGAAAATACACCAGTGGTAACTGTGAGAAATTGCAGAGCAGTTCCTTACAGCCAGCGACACCTCACTCATGGGAGGAAGAGGCAGCAGGTGCCTCTCAGGCTACCTTGAAGATTGAGTCTAGTATCTGCTACATTTACCAACTTGAAACACCCATGTAATAAGAATATTTTTCTCCATTTTTGTCCCTGCAATTCTTTCAGACAGAAGCAATTCTGGGTCAGAGTTGTTGACTGTGGGATGGCAACTCCATCCCTCCATGCCTTCCATGCCCTGTCTTTCTACTGGTTGTGGACTCTAAGGGTTCCCTTTCTCCACTGTTGGGCATTTTATCTAAGTCCCTCCCTTTGAGTCCTGAGAGTCTCTCACCTCCTAGGTCTCTGGTACTTTCTAGAGGGTCCCCCCACCTCCCACTCCCTAAGGTTGCATATTTCCATTCATTCTGCTGGCCATTGGGGCTTCTCTCCTATCTCTCCCCATTCCATATCTGATCATGTTCCCCTTTTCCCTTCCCCCTCCCCTCTCCCACCCTGATCTTCCCTCCCTCTGTTTCCCATGATTGTTTTCTTCTCCCTCCCAAGTGGAAGCATCCTCACTTGGGCCTTTCTATTTTGTAACCTTTAGTTCTTTGTGTATTATATCCTGGGTATTCTGTACGTTTGGGGCTAATAGGTGGTCCAGTGACAGGCCCAACTTGAGATTCATCTCAAGGGGAGGCTCCTAGGCCTGACACTATTACTGATGCTATGGTGTGCTTACAGACAGGAGCCTAGCATGGCTGTCCTCTGAGAGGCCCAACCAGCAGCTGACAGAGACAGACACACGTACTTACACCCAATCATTGGACTGAAGTCAGGAACGTCTATGGTTTAATTAGGGGAAGGATGGAAGACGTTGAGGATGATGAGGATGAGGTCACCCTCATAGGAAGACCAGCAGTCTCAACTAATCCAGACCTTTGAGATCTCTCAGACACTGAGCCGCCAACCAGGCAGCATACATGAGCTGCGCTGAGGTCCACAACACATATACAGCAGAGGACTGCCTGGTCTGACCTCAGTGGCAGAAGACAAAGCTAACCCTCAAGAGACTTGAGGCTCCAGGGAGTGGGGAGACCTGGAGGGGATGAGGGGGGAACATCATCTTGAAGACAGGGGAAGGAGGATGGGATGAGGAACTGTAAAAGGGCAGACTGAGAGGGGGCAATGACTATACTACAAAAAATAAAAGTGAAGGAAAAAAAGAAAGAGAGAGAGAGAGAGAGAGAGAGAGAGAGAGAGAGAGAGA
>JADRCD010044998.1:4289-17014 GCA_019843815.1 Montemys delectorum | reverse complement strand
TTTTTTTTTTTTTTTTTTTTAAGTCAGATGGGTAATGTTCCCACAAGGTTCATGGGCAGCACATATCACGAAATGGCGTGAACACTCAATCAACATACTTTATGAACTAGAAAGGATCCTTCAACAGCATTCTTAACTGTTGTTTCATCTCTCCAGCTTCATAGGGACTGATTTTTCTTTTTTAATTTGTGGCGTCTATAATCAGATGGCATTTTGGAAGTGCGTTACTCTTTTGTATTTTAAAGAAATCTTAGCTCCCAGAATTAACATTCCAGGTTGTGTAATATTTAACATCTTTTCTTTGCTCATTTTTTTTTAAAGCTATGTTAAGTTCAATAGAGCAGTCTCATTTACACTACACTTATTCATAATTTGGGATAATTAATGTAGTGGCTGGGCTGCCATTCACCTCTCCCAGCTTCAGAACACTGGGCTCTGCCAGTCAAATGCATATCTTAAGCAGATTAAGTTGCTCTTGGCATGCTTACACCTCCTGAAGGGAAGAGATCTTTTCTCCCTGCAGGGGATCTGAGTCCCTCTTGACTCTTCCTCCACCAGATGGCTGACAAGGACTTGAGAAGTGATGAGCTCAGGTCCTCTCCAGCCCAGAAAGCCTGAGTGAGATCTTGCCAATATCATGTTAAGCTGGGGTGTTCATTTCCTTTGAAAACTTACATGAAATAGCACTTCTCTTGGAAATCTATTGTTTACATTTTCACTTATCCTCCCTCCCACCCCTCACTACCACCACCATGGGGTCCAGGGTCTGACTGATGGCTTTTGTGATACAGTAACTATTTAAAAGCTAGTATTCCTGAGGGATTCTTTACTGCAGTAGCATTACCTAGAGCCCTTAGGGTTGGGGGAGTGAGCCCATGTAAGGGTCATTTCTGGCACATTGGATTTAGGAAGTTACTCATAGCTTGAATGTGCTCTGTGAGGTGGAAGGAGACCCTAAGTGTGAATTTCAGTTTCTGTGTCACAGCTTACCCTGAGTCTGGTCCCAACCAACCTGGGTTGAATGATAGGCTATTCAAAAATCAGTGCCATTTATTCCATGCTTGAGTTTGGACTTTCCTTTTCAATAATTTAATATTTTAAAAAATGACACCTTTGGTCTTTTGTTCTTTAGCAAGGAGGGTCAAGGGAACCAGCCTGCAGTTTGCCTCTCTGACCTCTGGCCTTCCAGAGTGTACTCATTAGCTTGTGATTGTTTCTATAACCTCTTCCCAGCCTGGTGTGATCTCACAGGCTACTTTTTCTGACCCTCCAAGGTAGTTAAATGAGATTTCGCTTTCTCTATGAATTAAATATGTCATGTGGATTTGAAACGTTCCCAAACTCGCAGTTCTATATTTTGGCAAAATAAATACTATTTTCAGAGTTCAACCCTGTAGATTAAAACCCTTGTCTCTTCTTATTAGTCTAGAAAATGATTTTTTCAGGCAAATAATAGTGAGTTAACATTCCTCTTTCGGTAGAAGACCTGCTGCTGGGCAGTTTTGCTATCTGCACATATGGCAGTCCTTGCTGATTGATCCGTAGGCCCCAAGTGCTGTATTTTGGGCTCGAGACTTCTTGCTGTAGATATATATGGTGCTTAATGCTTTTGTGATCCTTAGGGCTGAGAAAGTGATGTGTTGCTCTATGACACCCAACCCAGAGGTTGCTTGCTGTGTGTTGCATGTCTTTTTCTATCTCTTCTTCAGACAGCCTCTGGTACTAAAAAAGCATAAAAAGCCAAGATAGAGTATGGAATGGGGATGGAGTTGGGTAGGGATCTGTGTCCTGGCCCAGAATCCCAGGCAGTCTCTTAGATCTCCTACTCTGCCTTGGACTAACTGACCTGCAGGCTCTTATGAACTCCTTTTAAAATCTCCTTCATGGGGAGATGGTTTACATTTAAAAATAGCAGCGACACTGTTTGCAGCTCTGGGAACACTTTGGAAATGTGGGTACACGGCACAGTCTTCAGCATCCTGGTGCAGAGTCCATTGTGCCTTATGCTGCTCCTCAGGAAGAGGAGGAGTTGGGACCCTCACCCAGAGTGAAGGACCCTGCCAGTAGCAAGGGGTCTTCTTAGCCAGTGGGGTCTATGCATTGGGCAAGAAGCGGCTTCTCTGGGAGAAGTGACAAGAGATTGTCTGGCAAGAGTGGAAAGAGCCAGAACCTGCCCCTTGGCTTCCATCCTCCATCTCCTTCCTTGAGCCCTTTCATCATTCTGTCTTGTATCAGCACATTGCACAATGCTGTGCTTTTTTGCCCTAGAACTCCGATCCCCTCATCTCTCCCAGTTGGCTTGCTTACGAGTTTGTTAGCTTTCCCTACCCAGTGTTGAATAACGTCGTTTCTTCATATTGGTCCTAGCATACCACCCTTCATGCCAAGGCCCTTATTCCCAGAGTCCTTTTCCAATAAGCCACACAGAGCAGAAGGGTTGGGGCTGTTCTTTAAATGTCATTCTTCAGTATGTCACAGCTCCTGGGCATCAAGCACTTTGGCTGATGGTTGACATGTATCATTAGCCATGAACAAACAGACATGGGGTCAGCAAATGATTCTGGAATTATACCTTCCATGGTATCCATGAAATGTTAAATGTGGTATGTCACATTTCCTGGTTGCTTCCTGGCTGGCTCCTTCCATACCTCATCCTGGGAGCCTTGGTGATTGTGACGCTGGAGTGGTTAGCCCTAACAAGCTAAACTCAGACACTCATCTTCAGTGGACTAATTAGAGGGATAAACCGTAGTGAAAAGCTGAAAAAGGAGGTTTATTCACTGCGGCCACATTGGGAGGAGGAACAAAGAGGTCTAGTGACTCACTTCAAGTGCAGTGTTGGATTCCTGACAATGAGGTTTATGTTTAATAGAGAGCAAGAGGTATGCATAACTATGCGGTCCTGGTCAAGCTGTGGTCCTGCTCATTTCACAGTCTCTGCTGTCTGGCAGTCTGGCAAGGTGTCAGAGTGTGTGAAATTGCTTTCCTGCAGACAAGTTCTCCCTCTGATAGGCATCAGGCTTCACTCTTTTCTTTTTCCCTGCGTGAGATTCCTGGGGAAATTCCTCAGGTCCATTATTTCAATATTCTGACAGCTAAAGGGTACTGGCTCACATGTCTCCATGGACTACCTGCATCCCTGCCAGGACAGTCACAGCGCGTTCTGATTCCGAGTCCTCGTCTTATCCAGCTCCCCGTATTGTTTGCGTCTGACCTGCCCGCTTTGATCCGAAACCCTTCAGACTATTAAAATATGAGTTAATCATGTAAGAAACTCACTAACTCAACTTCATAGCAAGGATGTACACTTCCTGTTGCTAGATAATAAAACAGAGTGCAATAATTTGAATTCTGTATAATGGATGTGATTAGAAATGATTTCCCTATTTACTCATATAAAAGGCTAAATGGAGGATGATTAGTGAGCTCTATTTAATGTTTTTTTCCTAAGGTGATTTCTTAATCTTCCAAACAAATTCCTATGATAGAGAGACGAAAAAGAAAAATCCATTAAAAGTTACTTTAAACCTTTAAGACACTGTTCAAGGCTTTAGAGATGAACAATCTTTCTGTCCCTTTAGTAGATTATGGCTCTGGAGAGAAAACAAATCATAGCCAAGAGCTGTGCTCTGTGTGTGTTTCCCAGGGTCAGCACGCTAGGCACGCTTCTGACCACAGTATTGTGCTACCGACACTGATCATAAATACAGCATAGAGCTTCTCCATTGGAACTATCTGTAATTTTCCATCTTTGACTATATTACTCCTGAAAATTATTATTCGGAATTAATGTGTGTAAATCCTTCCAGATCCATTATTGTTATATTGTTCTGTAATTTGAAAATTAAATAATGCTACTTTAAAAAAAAATCCTTTATCCTTAAATCCTTCACCAAAAATCTCTTGTCCATAATTGTAGTTATCTTATGTCTTATATTTATTTAATGCAATGATGGTGAGCAATTGGTACTCATTGCAATTAAGACGATAATATATAAAGCCAAAGTGAAATACATGTGCATTACTCCCTGGATTTGGGGTCCCAAGGCCTGTAGGCATCTTATTCTAAGTATCTCTGGTCATAAAAGTAATGACATCTGGTCCAAAGACCCTTTGCTATACTGAACCAGGAGTTAAGTCTGGTTGGATCTTGGAAGATCTTTTCCCTAGATGAATGAAACCATGTTAGGGCTCTCCTCAAGGTGTCTGGACACTGGCCTGGTAGCCTACATGGAAAAATACCAAGTGGATAACACCTCCATTTCTAGCATTTACTTTTTTCAGTGTCGGGTGCTAGGGAAAAGAAGACAAGCAGGTAAGTGAGCAGGAGACCAACGTGCCATTGCTTCCTATGAGTTCCAGGGAGAAACTATATGTTCTGTGATTAGAACTCAGATATCACCCTGTGTTTTTCACAGAGACACTGTCTTTCATGATGATGTTCCATCTCTGGGTGGGGCTCACACAGAATCTAGGAAAGGTGAGGAAAGGATGGGGATTGGATGCAGGATGGGGTCTCTGCTGTGAAAGATGGCTAATCAGAGAGACATGCAACTCCAGAAGAGTTGGGCTGGTAGGAGAGGTGCTACTGGATCCTGGCAGCTGCTGAGTGTTAGGACCACCATAGCCTGGTCTGGAGAAGAGAAGAGAGTTTGTTTTTCTGTTTCTGGCTGGTTTGCTGCTCTATAATCTGTTCTCAGCCCTTTACCCCTGGTTGAAAGGTTTTTTCTTTTTCTCCTCCCCTCCTCTGCTCATCTATATGTCTGTCTGTCTGTCTGTCTGTCTGTCTGTCTGTCTGTCTGTCTGTCTGTCTGTCTGTGTGCCTGCCTGCCTGCCTGCCTGCCTGCTTCCCTGCCTTCTTTCTTTTTTTCTTCCTCGACATGGCCTTACTATGTAACCCTGACTGGCCTGTATCGTGGTATGTAGACCAGGCTTTCCTGGAATTTACAAGATCCACCTGCCTCTGGCTTCCTGGTATAAGTGCTCAGACTAAAGGTGAGCACCACCATGTCTGGCCCCTGCCTTCTTAAAGCAGGTATTTTGCTCCTTCCTCTTACCTGGTCTATGCAACAGTGAGGGCACTTGGAGTTTACAGTGTTGAAGACTTAGTGGGTTAGAATTCTTCTTATCTTTTGTTCTTCTTTATTGTGGCACTTTCTGGATCTTTTGGCCTATAGCCAGTAAGCTTTCATGAGCTACATTTCAAGAAACCAATTCCCACCTGACAAAAAAGTCATGTTACTTGATATCTCTGTGAGACCCTGCTTGTGCCAGGCAGTATTGCGGGCATGAAGTTCTTTTATTGGGCATGGGTAGGATGGAAGTGTACAAAGTTGACTTCATGTTTAAGTCACGGTAGAGAGGCACAGTTTGCTGCATCATCAACTGTAGTAAGATGATGGATCCAAGTCCATTCTGCTTATTGGCACCGTCATTCCATCTTAAAGCAGGAGAGGTTTAGTCTCTTACTAGGGAGAAGAGCTAAAATTTAAAGCATTCATCAGCTATCACATTGTGTTTCAATATATCACCTCCACCCCAAGGTGTGCATGCTATGGTAGAGCACCAAGGATTCATGGAGGATTTTCAGAATGCTGGAGTTCAGGATCCTCTCAACTTCTGGCCTCCTAATCCTCTCTTCAAGATTTTTCTTTTAATTTTGACAAATCCTTTTTGGGTTTGCTAACACATCCATTCATTCAACAGGTATTTCCCAGGATCCACTGAGTTCAGATGGTTTGGGAGATGCTGGCGAGGCAGAGCATTATTAGAGTCTCTATGTATGGGGACTTAATGAGGCAAGAGGAGGTGTGTTGAAAGGATGCTTTCTCTTCCATGACTGGACCACCTGGATGGGTCTCTAGCTAAAGGAGATGACTCTCTAGGGCTCAAGAACCAGGTCTGGAAGAGCCCCTTGGTATCAAAGGAGACCTAAATGGTCTTCATAATTAATAAAACTTGCATTTAAACAGATCCCTCCATATTTCCTCCAGTTAGTGTCCAGAGGTTCAGTGACTTTCTTGAAGACTTTTGAACATTTTTCTCTATATTATTTTGAAACAGCACTAAAATACTGAAACATATTTACCCGAAACCTCCACATTGGTTTGGCATGATTTCAGAAGTCACCTGGCAGAGTCAATAAAAAGGGAGCAAGGAAATGTAATGTATACTTGGCATTTTCCCGCTGGCATGAACACAATTGTTAGATGTCATTTTAAATAAGCCTTTTAAAGGTCACATTAAAAATAGAATAATTGGCTATGTTGTACAGCTCATGAAGATCATGAATATGTAACTAAGTGATAAATTTTAAAAAACAACCACTCCTAATTCTATAAAAATAGGTATTGGTGGCTTGGGTTAGACATTCCCATTGTTCTTAAAAATTGCCAGGCCTTAAGTACTCTAAATTGGTGTAAAAATGATGAAGTTGGTTATAATGAAATTACCAGTGCCTAAAAATTCAGACATTAAGATGACTCTATGGTATGGAAACAAATACAGAGACCCAGAGCCAGACATTGTGAAGAGAGTGAGATCCTGAAATGATCAGCCTTAAAAGGGGGCATCTCCTTTAAGTCCTGAGGATGAGGATGCAGGAGGAATGGTAGGGTAAGAGGGGACGGTGGACTCCACAGAATCAAGGCCTTCTGAACACAAGAGGACTGATGTGTATATGAACTCATTCACAGAGACTGAGGCAGTGTGCACGAAGCCTGCAGAGCTCTGTACCAGATGGAGTCGAAGAGCTAGAGCAGACACAAGCCCCCATCTGTAATCTGGAAGTGATCTCCAATTGATAGCCACTTGGAAATGATAATTTAGTTTTCTCCAAGGGAGTCTTGCTGCAGAAACAGACTACTCTTAAAGCTAGCCTTTGTGGCTAGCAGTAGAGGTCAATGGAAAGCGAGCCCAACAACATCCTTGGACATTCCTTGTCTCATAATGTTGGCCTTTCTTTTTCTTTCTTTTATCTTTTTCTGTCTTATTTTTATCTTTATTTTTATTTTCTTTCTCTCTCTCTTCTACAGGTCGTTTGCGTGTGTGTAATGACTTTGGGTGTGTGCTTTTATGGGCTTTTTGAGTGTGCAAATGAATGGGTCTATGTTTCCTGTGCCTTTTCTTGGGCTCTTCTGTGTTCTTTGTTCGTTTGTTTATATGTTTTGTCCAATTCCAATGTGTCACTTTTGTTTTGTCTTATTACATTTTTATTATCCCTTAGAAGCCTATTTGTTTTCTAATGAGAGACAGAAAGGGTGTGGATCTGGATAGAAGGGTTGATGGAGAGGGACTGGGACAAGTAGAGAGAGAGAGGAAACTATATCCAGAATGCATCATTTGAAAACAAATTATTTTCAATAGAAGAAAAAAAAGATAATTCTGTGAGATGGAATGTACAGCAGAAGGAAATACCCATATGGTGTGAATGTTAGTTATATGTTACCTGCATGAGAGTTATGTTAAGTTGGTATTCTGTTGTGTGTAGATACTTGGCTCTCATCTGTATTCATATAGTAGATGTACTTCAGGTGGCAGTATGAAATTCTCAAGGTCTCCATGACTACCTAGAGCACAGGGACAAAGCACATCCCTATTCAGCTGGGTGGGTGTGGTGAGGGATGTTTGTTGTTGGCTGCTGAAACCTTTGGAAGGTAAAGGAAGAAGGGTAGGCTTGTAGGAAAGAACTACACCCTTAGCATCCTCTACCCAGAGTCCCACGTACTTAACTGTCTTCATAAACTTTTGTGCCATTTTGCCTTTGTCCATGCCTTATTTGGACAGTTTCCTAAAACATGGGCCTCTGTGTGTGACACGTGGCTGCTTAGCTGGTATGGGTACTCCAGAGGTAGAGGCAAGTGGATCTCTGGAACTTCCAGGTTAGCTTTGTCTACATATCAACTTTCAGGCCAGCCAGTGCTGCATTAGTGAGACTCTGTCTCAAAACAAAGCAAAATACCCTGAACTGTGAAATGATTCGATACATGGCTTTTTGTCATTTTAAAGCCAGAACATTGGCTTCTTAGTGGATGCTGAGTTCTGCTGTAGTTAGAGCATCAAGCTCAACAATTTTATGACATAGAAACTGAGTTGGCCGAGCCAAATAAATTCATGTGAAGCTCAGACTCTGCTGCTCATGGGGGCAGAGAGAGGTGAGAGAGGGGGGCAAGAGAGCTGGGAGCAGAGCTGCTTTGGTAAACTTTCCAGCATATGTTGAGTTGAGGCTCCCGGAGCTCTGAGGATCTGTTATAGGGGGTCTATGAGAATTCCTGGTGCTAACCATTCTAGTAACTAGTTAAGGGCTCCCCTGGGGTAGGTCTGAGGAATTCTTTACCATGAAGATACCCAAGTAAGCCAGTTAGTCTACAGGCTCATTTGCAGCCATGATTCCTGGCCCCTCATCTTGCTCACATGTTCTTTGAGGTATGGATGGTTTGAGGCAAGCTTTGGTGAGGACATTCGGATGAAAGGCATGTGGCCTCACAGAGTTAGGAATGGCAAAGTCAAGGGCTGCCTGCAGCAGTAATTACTAACTTGTGTATTAGTTGTCATTGGCTAGGTAAAGACTACTGTGATTCCAAGTGCACATGTGGAATGTGTCCCGACTCTGACCCAGGCTTTACGACTGTGTTTGTGTGCACTGTTCTATTTGTCAATGTCTATGCCTTCCACAACCCAGAGCCAGCCACTTCATTTTCTCTGATGCCTCGTTTCACTTCATTTTCCAATAAATGAAATTATTTTCTTGCCCTTGCTTTTGTATTGAATTTTTAAGTTTTCTCTGCTTTGCTGTAAACAGTCCTTTCCTAATGCAGAGTGAAAGCCAGCAGGTTTTCTCTGCTCATGTTGCCAATTAATGGTGTAGTTGGAAAATTTATTCTCTAT
The DNA here is from genome assembly GCA_019843815.1 of Montemys delectorum. Classification (NCBI taxonomy): domain Eukaryota; kingdom Metazoa; phylum Chordata; class Mammalia; order Rodentia; family Muridae; genus Montemys; species Montemys delectorum. The sequence continues at coordinate 8,128 of JADRCD010044998.1, read as the reverse complement.
TTGATTTAACTTGATACCCAGTTAGCTGTCAACATGTGTGTCATCTACATTATTGTCTGTTCAGGCCCATGGTGATGTCATCCGATACTGAACCTTTCAGCAGTTGGTTGCTGGGCCTTTTGTCCTTTGTGTTATTATTTCACTGTCTACTGTTGTCTCTGATGACATTTTTCCCTTTCCTTCAGTCAATTTTGGAAGAGTCAGGTACATCCTTTTCCAAGCAGAATACCTTTTTTGTTTTTCCTCCAGTTTGCAGAGCTAAGATGCTGTTCCCTTGACTGCTTTGCACATGCCCATCACAAGTTATTAAACACTATTAAACGGACTGGTGGCCATGTTCCAGCAGAAACCTCAGTGCTCTTTTTCAGTGTTCTTGCTTATGTCTTTCTGTGCTATCTTGTTTGAGTTCAAGTTAATCTCTTATTTCTATTATTGCTCTGAAAATAACAATCATTATAGTGATTTCTGGGTAACTTATCATTTGTTTGAAGTATATAGATGAATGGCAGCTTGAAAATATATATATATGTTTTGCTGTTACACAGAACCATGAGCTTGAATTCATATATGTGGGCTCTGGAAATGGCTCAGGGGATAAAAGCATTGGTTGCATAAAGCATAAGGACCTGGGATCAGATCCCCAGAACCCAGGCATGTTGGTTAGCTTTTATAACTCCAACACTGGGGGCTGGGGCAGGGGCAGAGGCAGCCAGATCCTAGGGGCTTGCTGGCCAGCCAGACTAGCTGTAGTGCTAAGCTCTGGCCTCAGTGAGAGAGCCTGACTGAAGAAATAAGGTAAAGACTCTGACCGAGGAGCATACCCAGTCTCTACTTCTAGCCTCTCCACATGAGTTTCTGGGTATGCGCCTCGCTTTGCGCATGCAATTCATAAATAAACACACAAGTAAATACACATGTATTGAGTTTACCATGTTTCTCATGCTTAATTGTTCTATATGCCAGAGGCACCTGGCCTGAAAGAGACTTAGAATCATGTCATTCCCAGATGACACTTGTCCCAAAGGTTAGAGGAAAAGCCCTGCATTTAGAAAGGCCCTCCAGGAGTATAGTAGCCTTGGCGAACAACTGCCTCCATGTGCATAAGGTCCAGAACAGGATAGCTGAGGTGAAGTAGAGGAGGAGGAGGAGGAAGAGGAGGAGGAGAAGGGAAAGGAGGCACTTTTCTTCCTCTGGAAGGCAGAAGTTAGCAGAAGGGTCTATATAGCTTCTAGGGTGGAGCAGGAGCCAGGGAGGTCCAGTGTGGGACTTGTGTGTTAGAGAAGTTAGGACTTGGGACTCAGGGAGGGGGTGCATCTCTAACCCCAGGGGTGGAGGCAGGGAAGGGCTTTTGGACATCTCTTTAGGAGATGAGGAATCAGCTTCCTTCCCCTTGGGCAATATCTTCTCTATTAATAGTAGATGGCTGTGCTGACAGTTCCCAGGCTGTTAGGAGGACAGATCCCTGACTTGACCTGTGGCACACACCTGCTGAGCATGTGCTAGTCATAGCAGGAGGCATAGGAGATAGCCAAGACAATGAAAGGACAGACCCCATGGGTGCTGGAGGCTGCTGTGGGCACCAAGGACACAGCTGCAGGGTCAGGCAGTGCCATCAGAGCCCACAGAGCCTCCGCACACTGGGTGGACTGCTGAGTGCTATTAGGGGCAGGCCTCTCATGAGGCCTCTAACCTTGTATACCTTCTCAGATGCTCGTAGACACCCTTTGATGTACAACAGCCTGCCTCTGTGCCCTGGGCCCCCTCCACTTCATACAAACTACTAGGTTTCATTATGGGATTTTTCAAATCAAATTTGTTTTTTATAATATTTAAGTGTATGTGAACATACATGCATACATACATACATATGTGTGTGTGTGTGTGTGTGTGTGTGTGTGTGTGGTATGTGTGGTTGAGTTCAGGTGCCCACAGAGGTCAGAGGTATCACATGCTGTTGGATCTGGGGTTCTAGGTGGTTGTTAACCACCTGACATGGGTGCTAGAAACTGAACTTCAATCTTCCAAAAGCAGTGAGTACATTTAACCACTGAGGTATCTCTGTAGCTCCCAAATTTGTTTCTATTAATTGTTTTTCTCTCTCTCTTGCCTGTCTCCCTTTCCTGCTTTGTACCTGTCTACCTCTGGTCTCCTTCTTTCCTCTTTCATCTCATATGGTTCCCTTTTCCACAGTGAGCTGTTAATTTTAATGTCTCATTTTCCTAGTGGGTATGGATCACCTTGTGTGGCTGCTTTGTACACTAGTTCTGGTTGAAGAGGAGTGTCTCTGCCTTTAGGATTCATAATGGGGAGTCTTTCAGTCTAGGACTAGCTTGCAGCAAACTGTGGCCATGACTTCAGGTCCTTGATGGAAGCTGTGCGCTCTCTTGCTGGGGAATAGGGTGCTTGGAGAAGGCACTAGGAAAGGAAGATGTTGACTGAAAAATTTTTGGGCACTGCTCATACTGGGCTTCCTTTGATTCAAGGGACCTTCTGGTGCTGTGTTGCAGCAATTCATAACCACAAGCTTACTAAGCCATTCTTACTTATAGGCAAAACGCATCAGAAAAGATGGAAGATTGAATAACATGATCAAAACCATCTTTGGACAGAGAGGGTCTGTTTTGCTCACATTTCCACGTAACAGATAGATCACCATCAAAAACAGTGAAGGCAGGAACTCACATAGGGCAGGACCATAGGGGAGGAGCTGATGCAGAGGCTGTAGAGGGATGCTGCTAACTGGCTTGCTCATCTTGAATGGCTTGCTCAGACTGCTTTCTTATTGAACCCAGGGCGACTATCCCAGGTTTGGCACCTGTCACAACAGGCTGTGCCCTCCCCTATCAATCACTAATTAAGAAATATCCCTCAGGCTGGCTGGCAGCTTGATCTTACAGAGGCATTTTCTTAATTGAGGTTCCTTCCTCTCCACTGACTTTCCTTTGTGTTAAGTTGACATAAGACTAGCCAGCAGAATAAGATGGGCCTCTGTGTTACCTGCTGGCTGTGCTCCAGAGAAACCTTTTGGAATCCTGATGATCTGTTTTTGGAGGAAGAGGTCTTTAGAAACATGACTAAGATGACGTGGGTAGGGTAGATGGATCCTAAGCCAATGTGGCTAGTGCTTTTGGGGCATGGAACACAGCACAGAATAGAGCGAAGGCATCAGAAGTAGGTGTCACATGACAAGGAGAGGACCCAGAGGAAACTGTTCTATTGACTGACTTGACCTCAGACAATTGGAAGTGTGACCTACCCAGACTGGGACACCTGTTACTGTATCCAGAGCTGACTAACATGGACAGCAGTAATCAAATGCCTGCCTTTTGGGCCCTCCTTGCTTTTCCTCTCTTCTTGTACCAGTGCTTTGCTGAACTTGTCCTCAATGTCTTCTGGCTTCTTTGGTACCATTTTTACTGTGGTCTACCAGTCTATGCCAGTCTTCTTGCCAAACTTCATGTACCAGTTTTATGTTCTTCGTCTCTTTTCCGTGGTTCCTCCTTCCACACTGCCACCACTCAGGCCTCTGTGTCCAGGAATGATCCCACTCATCTCTGGTAATTCATCATGGTCACCTCACCTATGGGGGAGATGATGGCTTAGAAGGGGAGTCTGTTGCCAGTGACGGTCATCTTTGCCACCAGCCTTTCCTGTGAAGAAGATGCTGTCAGACATGATGAAGTTTTTGTTCAGTTTTATGGTGCCTCGCCTCGCCTCACCTCGCCTCGCCTCGCCTCGCCTCGCCTCGCCTCTCCTCTCCTCTCCTCTCCTCTCCTCTCCTCTCCTCTCCTCTCCTCTCCTCTCCTCTCCTCTCCTCTCCTCTCCTCTCCTCTCCTCTC
>JADRCD010044988.1:4375-18033 GCA_019843815.1 Montemys delectorum | reverse complement strand
TGTGTGTGTGTGTGTGTGTGTGTGTGTGTGTGTGTGTAAATAACACCTCAGTAAAGCTGGAAAGCATGTGACTAGCAAAATCCAGCTATATCATATGTGAATGGGTGCCTTGCTGAAATGCTTCTGTTACTAAACTGTCTATATCTCAAATTATTTTGTTAATAAAATATTCACAATCGACAGATAAGGCATCCTGGAAGATTTTAAATGTTTTGTATTGAATATACAAAGTAAAGAAACAATCGATACAGAGGGAGCCAGATCTCTCCTTTTGTGTGGATGTGTGCATGTTGCTGGGGGTTGAATGCTGTACGGAAAACTTCACGCAGACCCTGCATGCAATTGATCAATCACTGAGCTATGTCCCCAGCCCATTTGCCTTTCCAGTGAGAACCTGACTATACTCATGCTCTCTTGTGTGTACATCCCCTATAATTAATGCTTCCACTGGCTCTGACAAAGCCCCAGGAATTACCAGAACTCACTTGTAACTTAATACTCTTATGATTATTAGTTGTATGTATGTGTGTGTTGTGTATTTTTTGTGTATGTGTGTATGTGTATATAGTTACATATTTGTATATGTATGTGTGTGTTATTTGGATGTATGTGTATGTATTTGTACATCTATATACATATGTGTGTATATTTGTGTGTGTATTTATATATGTGTATCAGTATATGTGTGTATATGTGTACGTGTGTATATGGATGTGTGTGTGCATGTGTTTTGTGTGTGTGTGGGTGTGTGTGTGTGTGTGTGTGTGTGTGTGTGTGTGCATGCAACCACACATACCACAAAGTGTTTACAGAGCTCAGAGAACAGGTTTTTAGCATCTCCTCTTTCCTTACATGATGTGGGGCATGGGAACTGAACTAAGGTTGCCAGGCTTGGCAGGAAGTGCCTTTATCTACTTTACCATCTTGCTGGCCCTTAGCAAATATTTTCAAGCACAATACTCAATGCATAAAATATATTTTGTATATATTTCATATATTAAAATATGTTATATAATTATATATTATAGTATATTAAATATATTATGTATATTTATTGAGGCTGACCTTGAATAAACCATGTTAGATTTCTGACCCTCCCAAAATTTTGCTAGAACATATTCTATGCCTGCTCAATCCTTTTCTTTGACTTCACACAGAAGGAATCATAAGGGAGAGACACTAAAAGTATTGTGTGCACTTAAACACAATCATCTTTACCTAAACTATTCTAGTGTACCATACATCATAGTCTTTCAGTGTATTAGGATCCTCTTGTCAGAATGACTTGCTATTCTAGCAGGTGGCCATATTTCTGTATCTCTTCTGGAGCCTATCCTGAACAGAAAGATCCTCGAACTCAGCAGATCACTGGAGAAAAGTGTGAGGTCTGAAGATGCAGAATACTGGGAATTACCGCACACTGGTCAGTTCTCCTGGTTGAGTTAAGGTCTCAAAATGACTTAAGATGAATTTCTACAGAGACTTTACTGAGTCAATGAATACAGGTGTGCTCCCCAAAACATAAAATACTCTTAAACCAGGAAGGGGGATAACATTTGAAATGTAAATAAACAAAATAATCAATAAAATTTATATATATATATATATATATATATATATGTGTATATATATATAAACATTATCTTTAAAAAAAGAAAAGGAAGATGAGAAAATTCAGAATACATGAAGATTTCTTTAGTCACTTTCCCTTTCGGAGACATTTCTGTACCCTGTTTAGCTTAGGCATGCATCAGTCTTCTGAGAGACAAATGCTGCATTTCATTTGTGTTAACTGTTGGACTCCTACAAGTCATACAATACACAGACTCTATTACAACTCTTCATTATAAAATGCACTAGTTACATTCAGTAAATGCATCAAAAAAGAATTTTGTTTTTGATACGTTGCCTAGAAAATACAAATTTCTGAAATAGTCCATGATCACTGCTTGTCTTCAGTGGTTTGAGAATGAAAATCTCTATACTTGGTCCCCAGCACAGGTGTCCCTTGAGAGACCTGACAGAAAGAAGTAAACCACTGAGGATGGGCCTTGAGGTTCCTTAACCCTGCCCTACTTTCTGTGTATTTTCTGCACCCTGACAGCAGATACATAAAACTGGCTTCCCCATACCCAGGTCATCATGCCTTCTAGAACTTGATGGACTATATCCTTTAAACTATAAACAAAACAACAACAAAAAAATAGCTAAGATTAAAAAAAAAAATAGCTAAGATTTTTTTAATTCCCCTTCTGCAGTACTGATCTAGCCATTGAGGGAGCTGTCTGAAAATAACAGGAATCCCAGCCTTTTATATCAGGCAGTCAGTATATTTTTACATACTTAACAACTTATATTTCTACCCTAAAAGATTTTCATAGCATAGTGTAGTGTTTTAAATTAAAGTAAATTAAAATTAAATTTGCCTTCATTTTGCATATTGAAATATCTATTGAGATTTTTAGACATCCTTCTTTGGAAATGGAGTCCACTACAAATAGACTCTGCTCTCCCAAGAATACACAGTGGATGATACATGTGTATCTTGGCTCTGATTTTTTTTTAATCTTTACTAAGAAATGCCTTAAGTGGTTGAATCCAAAGCCAGCATTACCTTCATATTCACAAAGTCTCAGGAAGCCAAATTTTCCTTAAGAACACATAAATTCCTACCGCAGTCCACCCACACATACACAAAGCGAGCTACAAACTTTTCTTACCCCATAACAAAACTAAAATGCCATCATTATTATCAAGGTACTCAGATTTATCAGAAACAAAAAGCATCAATGAAAGTCATTAGAAACTTAGTACCAATTAAAAAACAACCAAGGAGTGGAAGGTGGAAATAGAAAATTTTGGATTAACCAAGTCAACACAATGCTAGCCCTCAGAGATCTGGTAAAATGGATGTGAGGTAAAAATGCATGAACCCCCAAACAGGAGAGCTCTCAGGTAGAAGAAACACCCTATATATTGTATTGTATTTTTCCTTTTTATTTTTTATTATTTCTTTCTCTGTGATTAATGATAGTACCCTGTTTTCTTCTATACCTTGCCAGCAGCAACAGACAGTCATCTATCATTAAGAGAAAAGTACCTAGGCATTCAGGTCCTGGATGTCTTTTAGTAAGGCAGAGTCACTCAGAAAATCTCTACTCTCTGTTCTTAGTTATAGAAGATAAATATCCAGGATTTATGGACCTCTAGATACCCACATAGACTCCCTCAAGTGCAAATACAAAAGGCCATCATATGTTGAATTAGGCATCATCTACTGACATGTGGTTAAAGTTTAATACCTTTATTTTGAAAGGCTGTACCAAATGCTGACCAGTGACAGGCCACCAGTGCTAACAATCAAGCGCAAATCCTGTTCATCCATGTATGAGATTAAAGGAGTTGGAAAACAGCATTCTGTGTAGAACCAAAACTTTTTAACACAAGAAGTTGGAGAGATGTCTCAGAAGTTATGAACAGTTGCTGCTCTTGCAGAAGACCCAGATTTGGTTCCCAGTGCCTACATGGGGGCTCACAACCACCTGTGACTTGAGTCTCAGGGAATCCATTACTCTCCTCTGACCTCTGTGGTTTCCTGCATTTATATGGTACATATACAGTAAATACAAGCCAACACCCAAGCACATAAGATACAAGTAAACAAATTTAAAAATAATCTAATGGAATAAAATCAGGGGACATTCTTTGGTTAAAAGGGACATTAAAGTCATAGCTTTTATAGGAGAATGCCAAAATTAACAAGTTTATTAGCAAAATGTCTCTATTCAGTCATCCAAGGGCTAAATGATATAGAAAGCCCATTTCATGCAACATATTTCAACTTGGTTAAACAGAATTTGAATACATGTTTTAATCACATCACAAAATATAATAAGCATGAAGAGGTTTGGAAACTAACTTAGTTATTTATAGTTCACAGTTCAACCCCTGAGGAATAAAAGTAGAGCTGGTTTCTTTTAAATAAATATACTATTTTGAAAAGGGTTTTGACTTAAAAATTGCTGTACTTATCTACAGAGAGAGTGCACTAGATCTAGCTTTGTGTTTTTAACACGTCACATTTTAGAACAGTGCACGTGTCAATACTGTGAACTGGCATTGATACATGGCCATCTTAAGTCCCACCACATCTGAATGGCCCTAGCCTCCTCCAAATGTCCCCTTTTAATCCTAGGATCTCATCTAGGATCCTTCATATGTCATTAAACTCCAAGTTATGACCCATTCTCAAACTTTTCTTGTTTTTTTTTTTTAATTATTTCTTTTCTTTTCTATTCTAAAGGCAGTCTTAGAATTCACTATGAAGATAGGCCTCAGCCTTGGAGTGATCGTCCTGATTCTGCCTCCCAAGTGCTAGAATTATAGGTGAACACTACCACACCCAGCTCAGATAATCACACCACAACTCACAGTCCCTCTCTGTCTCATTTTAAGAAGGTGGGAAGAGACACTGATCCAAACTTGTGTGGTTGTTGAGAGCAAGAGAACCCAGAATCTCTTGTTGTATCCTAAGTTTTCACCAATACCCAGATCATGGACTAGTAGAGGAGAAAAGTGTGGGCTGTTGAGGGGAAGACAGTACAGCTCAGTGGAGGTCAAGGCCAGGTTTCAAAAGCATCCCAGACAGCATGGCTCAGCAAGCTCTCCAATCTTTTTTTTTTCCTTGCCAAAAATCCCTCTCCTTCTTGAACTTCCTTAAGATTAATAACGTTTATTCAGTTCGCTATTTCAGTTGGCTTGAAATAGTCCTGGATCAAGAGATTAATGTAGAGATAAGGTGTACCCTTTGAGAACAGAAAAACCATCAGTCAAGTTCTGTTTCACAACAATCCTAAACAGCCCTATATTCTTGACTCAACCCAGTGATGCTGGTTTGTGTTTGATAGCGATTCTGTCTTTCTGGACTGTTTCTGAGTCCTTTAATATTGTCAGGGTCTTTGTGTGTTTTTCAGATGGAAATAAACTAAAAGGTTTGATTTTTTTTCCTTTCTTTTCTTCATTCCATCCTTTTTAAAGAATATTACAATTTTCTTTCTTTCTTTTTTCTTTTTCTTTCTTTTCCTTTTGTTCTTTTTTGCCAGTAGACAGATCACCATAACAAAAATTGAGTTTGAGTAAATTTAGAAGGAATGTGAATAAAATCTCATTTCCATTAAAAGCTACACTCATGGGCAAAGCTTTCCAATTAGAATTCTATAGAACCAATGATGCTTTGATATTTATAAATAAGCTACACTAGGCTCCTAGTGTGATAACTAAGCATCACAGCTTTCCCATTTCCTCCTTCCAAACCCTTCCTTGTAACTCCTCCTTGCTCTCTTTCGAGTTCATGGCCTCTTTTTTCACTAGATGTTGTTGCCAACATGATTTTTCTTTTTGGAATGACTTGACAGTTCTACTGGAATCTGTCCGAGGTTTTTCATATAGTTAGACTGAGATAATGTATTGCTGACCAGAAAAACCATACAGAACTGCCATTTTAATCATAAAATAAAGAGAGGAGGGGGAGAAGAACAAGAATGATAGAGATGGAGAAAAAAGAAGAGAGAAACAAGACATAAAAAAAAGGGGAAAGAAAGAGAGAGAAAGGAGGGAAGAAGGGAAACATCATATGTGATGATCTGAAAGCTGCAAAGCTGGCTGCTCTATTAGTAATGGCCTCTGAGCTGACTTCAGACACTCAAGAGAGAGCCTGGGAACCCTGGCTTCTGTGAATCTTTGACACTTGGCATTGGTGTTTGATAGTTGACCTGCTGCAGGCAGGGTGTCCTAAGACGGCCCCTCTGGCATCCTCATTTCCTTGAGCAATCAGAACATATAGTGAGAGTGGAGAAATCAATGGCCAAGTTTTCTCAGGTCCTTTGTTTTTAATGTTGCAGTCATTGCCCAAAGGTCCCTGACCTTCCGCAGTGAGCCAGGCCTGAGTTCAGAGTGCATGTGATATGCCTGCTCCAAACCACTGAGTCTTGTCTGTAGCCCCAGAATCGTTAGTTTTTGACAACAGAGACCCAAACACACACTCATTTTGTGCAACCTGAATATTAAAGAATCTTCCAGTGACCAAGAGGCCATCCTCATGTAAATTCCACTGTTTTGCCCTGCGACAATATCTCATTTTAACTGCTTTGGGCTGAAGCTAAATAGAACGATAGATTACCATAGATTACCTAAGTAATCACTTTATTTTTTTAAATCCTTAGTATTTTTAAGGTATCTATAACAAGGTCCAACAATGTATATAGAAAAGATGTGCCATTCTACCAAAATTACCTGATTCTCACCTGGATATGGGGGTGAAGGGATGCCACCCTGAGGTCTGTAAATATACTAAGTTGTTAAGACCAGAGAGGCAAGTGCAGGTGCTGGGTAGGCCTACACAATGCCAAAGCCATATTTTTAAATTGTCATTTGCTTTGAATAACTTTTGCTCATTTTCCAGAAATCAGAAATTTCTATGCCAGCATTCATGTCTGTCCTCTGTCCTGCTCCATTGATGTTTGCTCCTTACCAATAGGTTCAGTCTTCAATATTTTGCCCCTTCGGCAAAGCTTTGTCAGTGAGAATTCAACTTCAGATTATGCTGTCTGTTGTCGGTCCTTTACTCCAGCCTGTGGTTTCAGAGTCAGTTTGTCAGTACCTATAAAATTGCTTATGGGGATGTCATTGGAATTGTACTGAAGCTAGACATGAAGTTGAGAAGAACTTGACAACATCCAATACTGAGCGTTTCCATCTATGAACATGGAGTACTTGCCATTTATTTAGATAACAGTTCATTTTCTTCATCAGTGGTTTTTAATTTTCTGTAAGACCTAAACACGTTTCCTTAGACTTACACCTAGGTATTTTATTGCATTTTTAGAAGACTCTTATAAATGGTGTTCTTAAATGTTCAACGTGCAGTTCTCGTGGCTGAAGTACAAAGATGCATCACACCCTGCATGTCTGTTACATTTGCTTATTGTTTTCAGGTCAGTTTTGTTGTTGATAATTCTTTGTGATTTTCTATGTGCAAAAGCAAGCCATCACTAGAAAGTGATTTTCTGTCTTTCCTTCTTTCCTTCCTTCCTTCCTTCCTTCCTTCCTTCTTTCTTTCTTTCTTATTTTCTTTCTTTCTTTCCCTTCTATGTAGCCACATTCTTCCTTTATTACGTTAGGCCTGACATTCAGTTCACTGCTCATTACGGGTGAGATGATGTCCTTATCTTGTTTCTAGCCTTACAGGCATTTTCTCATCACGGGTGTAATTTTAACTGTAGAGTTTCTATCAATATTGCTTTTGATATAGTATATTTAGGCTTCATGTGCTTTTTTGTCTATACAGATGTGCTCATGTGATTTTTTTTATCTTACTGATACATCAGATTTTATATAGATATGTGAGTGATGGTTACTCTTACATATCTAACATTCCTCTTGATTATGCAGTGTAAGTTTTTTTGTGTAGTGTTGAATTAAATGTGTGAATATTTTATTGAGATTGCATTTATGTTCATAAGAGACACTGGTCTATAATTTTTCTTCTATATGCTCTCAAATAATAAATTTTGAAGTCTTTTACTCATTTCCAATTTGAGGAGGTATTTTGAGCGCTCTGGTCAATTTCTTCTATAAATTTTGGGTAAATACCAGTGGCAAAGATGATTTATTTCATGGAAGATTATTAGTTGCTATTCATTTGCTTTGATGGGTATTGGGTAGTTCAAGTTATCTGTTTCTCTTAGTGGGTGTGTTGTTTGTCTTGATTCATTTCGGTGAACTTTTTATATCCTATAATATGTTAAATTGTAAGCATGTTCATTCACTTTTCTCCTTTTATTGGCCTTTTTGTGAATGAGTTGTGAGAGCCCCTCTTTGTTTCTGGTATTAACAGATTGTCTTCTCACCATTTTGTTACTTAGCCTACTTGATATATTATCAATTTTACGGATGCTCAAGGCACCTATTTTTGCTTTGTTGGCTCCCCTCCCCCACCCCCCACATTCTGAGGTCAGTCCTAAGTTCCGACTCTGGTTGTTACTGTTTTCTTCTACTTGTTCTTGTTAAATTGCTCTTCTTTCTCCATCCTCCAGAGACAAAAGCTTGAATGATGGGTTTTATAGTATTCTTATTTTCTAATATGTCCAATAACTATTTCTCTAAGCATTGCTTTGGTTGTAAATTGTGTCATGCTTTTTATTTTTAATCAGTTACTTCTGAAGTTATTCACGTGTTGAGAAATTCTAAATAAGTTTTTAATACCTTTGAAAAGGCACTACTCTATACCTTTGAAATATCTTTAAGAGCAAGAATTTCTGACATTAATCAATGTACTGTCATGCCAGATAAAGAGAACCCCTCTCTTCCTTACCTCTGTTAACCAAGTAATAATTCAGGACCAAAAAGAAAAAACTTCCTTATTGATACCTCCACCCAAAAGCCATTTGTACTGCTTTATTATCAGCTGACAATTATGTATGATTTAGACTAATGAGAAATTCCTGAGCAGTGCCCAATTCCCGTAGGGGTTCATGAGCCTTGAACTGATGATGCTGCCATTCCATCACCTAAAGCTCCTCTCTGAGACCTGTTCTTCATTGGAGCTGAGACTGACATTTGGCAATAGACAGAGAATGGGCTTTATAGTGCTGATAAAGGGAGTCAAGGACTGGTCTGTGCTTTACTTCTCTAACTTCAGTTTGTCCGGTAGGTACAGGGCTCTATTAGAAATGTAGACTCCAGTTCCCTCTCTGGAGTTTCTGAATCATATCACTCATATTTTAATAGGATCTTTGCAAAGTTCATGTGCATCTTAAAGATTGTAGAGCCCTGTCTGAAGTGAGTTTAGATTGGATGTTTATTGCAGAAAAACATTCCAGCTTAGGAAGGATGATCTTTTGTTGAGCTGCCCAGAGAAAATCTCTCAAAGAAGATTGCCCTTGGGTGAGACCACAGGAGAGGGACTTATTCACTTAACTCCACTCTACTAGTTCCCCGACATCTGTTCTGAGACCCATGCATCACCCATAGAAAGAAGTCAAAAAAAAAAAAAAAAAAAGAAAAAACTAAGAAAGAGGGAAGCAGGGTAAACAACTTTTTAAAAAAAATCTCCGTATTTCTTTGTAAGAGATAGGCAGATAGAGTCTTCAATTAGAATACCCTGGCCTCTGAAAGAGGAAATGAGATACTATTATATAAAGGTCTGAGTTTGTCTTTTCCATAAGAAAATTTTTTTCCATCAGAAAATAAATAGGTACTAGAAATTGTATTAGCTTTTGTAAATGTGGATGCAGAAAAATGATTGGATGCCTTTAATTTAAAAAGTGCTAGGTCGATATTCTTTCTTGTTTCTTAGAATAAGTTCCAAACTTATAATATGTTTGGAATAGGAATGTCTCCCCGTTCCTTCAGCTGATCAGTTGAGATTTTTCCTGTTTATTGGAGTTGTCATTGAGGGTTCACATAATTAAGCTACAGATGTTAAATATGTTTTAGAAACAAAAAATGTGAACACAATACAGAGGAACCATGAACTTATTTCCATGTCATTAAACCCCATTTTACCACAAGCAAAGTGCATTTTTCATAACTTGCAAGAAATGCCTTGCTTTGCAGTGACACACAGTTAATATTCTTTTAAAGCCACTCAATTTGACATTGGCATTTGGATTATTTTATTATAACAGAATAAAGGGACAGCAAAATTGACAAGTATATAGACTATATACAATAGTCAGTTATTAAATATCAATATATATGGGTGACTATTAAAGACTCTAATCCTATTCTATTTTGAATGGTCATTCTATCAATTGACTTTTTTTTCAGGACCTAGGATATCATTTAGAAAAGAAAAATCACCTAAATTGAGATCACCTCATGGCACTGCTTATGAAAAGACCAGAAAGCATAAAGACGTGTGTCTAAAAGGACACATAGCAAAGCATTCTTTCCGGTTTGTTGATTTGTTACAGTTAAGTTTTCATAATAAATACTGGGGCTCTCTTTATTCCCAGGGCTTTGAACTTATTGATCATAGTAATCTACCAATTATTCAGACACTAGATTACCATCCTACGCAATGGCCAGTCCTCTGCCCCAGCTGGACTTCATTAGCATCTGGTGGCTATACCCTCTCTGTAGTCCTCTGAATGGCTGAGTCTAACAGTCCCTAGCTGATCAGGATCCTCCTGTTTTAAGTACTTCTGTTGGTATACAATGTGGATTTAAACTCAAATAGACATTAGACCTCCTCTAAGAAAATAACAGTTTGGGAGGGGTGGCAAAACAAGTCACTGCTATTATTAAAATGTAGAAAAAAATAAGACAATTAAATTGTGCTTCTGATTAAACTGTTTCTTTTAAAATATCTGTTAAGAATCCATACAAATGCCAGGCAGTGGTGGCGCACGCCTTTAATCCCAGCACTTGGGAGGCAGAGGCAGGTAGATTTCTGAGTTTGAGGCCAGTCTGATCGACAGAGTGAGTTCCAGGACAGCCAGGGCTACACAGAGAAACCCTGTCTCAAAAACAAAACAAAACAAAAACAAAAACAAAACAAAAAAAGAATCCATACAAACAAGCCCCTCCATGACAATTGCCTTGTTTCTTATCTCCCCGCACACTTCCATTTTCTTCCTACAAAATGCTTTAAGCCCAGAACAACTTTATCAGGAGGAATGTATCCTCATATAATTAATCTGGTCTGTCCCACACTCCATAGTCTTGGAACTGCAGAGTGGCTGAGATGATTGTGTTTAATTGTATACTCATCCAAGATTCAGGAAAATGACATAGCTCCATCAGTTTATCAGAAACCATGTGATTTTCTGGAACAGAAAAGTGGGAGAGATATTCAATAACAACTTTAGACAATAAAAAGCAAAAAGAATACTGAGATATTCAATTTAGCTCAAATTACATTGAATGAGATACCCCTTCTCTTGGGAAAATTTGGGCATCTTACTAAAGTTATGGTTTCAGAAAATATTCAGGTGACATAACATGGGTTTTTAGGGATAACTTACTTTAACTGCATTTGTATTCCAAGTTACCTTCCACGTTGTGTCAAGAACCACATCTGAGCCCTTGTAGCCACCATTTGTATTTTCTCTTCCTCTTGTGTAACTGTCACACAGTTCTGAAAGCTTACAGTAATGCAGCAATGATATTTTCAAGCTTCCCTGCATCTGGAGTTCCATTCATCAAACACTGACTGTAACAGGTTCAGAAATTCAACTCCAATAGAAGTCCTTACTATCAGTTGAGCTGCTTGCTTGTTTTGGTGGCACTGCAACCAAAATAACCTAAGAAAAGAAGTTTAAAGTTTCAGGCCATCACCACTGGGGGTAGGGGATGTAGTAAAGAAGTTCACATCATGTTGGTCAAGAAAGCAGGGTCAAAGGAATATGGGAAGAAACCAAGGAAGCTATCACCATAAAGTTGATCGCCTACTGTCATACTTTCTCCAACTAGCTATCCTTCTTCTCTTACCCAGCTCCCAATAATGTCATAATATCATGAATCCAAGGGAGTGGTCCATGACTTATATCTCAGCCCTCTAGATCCAATCACCTTGCAAAATTTCCTTCAGCTGTCAAACAAACCCCCATCTATGAGGAGGCTAGAAATTTGTAATTTTCACACATTAACCTATAAGCCTAGGAAGCATTTATTTATTCTTTACTACTAAGGAGAAAGTAAATCTGTTCTAATCAAGCAAGCAATAGACTCAATTTCAATCCTCAACAAGAGATTTGGTTCAAACTTTCTTTTTTATGTGTTCCAGAGTGCCCAATAGCTTCCCTTAGTGATTCTAGGAGACAGATGAAGCAACATCCTGGCTGGACCACTCTGCGTTTCTTCTGCATAGTGCTTTGCTTGAGTTTTACCTTGATAATATACTATACCAACTAGTTACAGAATAGCCTGAGTCACAAGGGAAGCAAAAATGAAAGGGGGTTAGGAGGTGAAGAGATGGCTCCACGGTTAGGAGAACTGGCTGTCTTCCAAGAGGACCTGGGTTCAATTCTCAGCACCCACAACTCTCTAACACTCTAGTCTAGAAGAATTTGATGATGTTTTTGGCCTCCTTTTGGCCTCCTTGAGCAGGCAGGCATATGATACAGAGATATATATTCAGGCAAAACATTCATATATGTAAAAATATATTTAAAAATAAAAATAAAAGGTAAATAAAAATTAAAATATTTTTATTTAAATGGTTGAGTCAGATGATCTACAAAACTATAATTTGTATGTGTCTTGGATAGATTCAGGATACACATAATTGAAGTTGTTTTGTCCACAACTGTTTTGGGGGGGTAGTTATTTGTTATTGTTGTTTTGTTGTTTAAGATTCGAGGGAAAAACGAGTTATTTTTGATCATTGTGCCTCAATTTAGGGAAAAGTAAAGGTCTTTCTACTAAATTAGCATCAACTATTACCAGATGAAGGACATCAGAAGGTTGACCCTTGACTATCACACTCAATTCCCTACCGGGCCGCTCTGGGTCACATGTTTTAAAAGTGTTTCCTCACACATCAAATTTTTCAAACTGAAACTCTTCCTTCACTTAAACACCATCCTTCACATTTTTATGGACACGCATTGCTGTTCTGAAAATGCAAGCATCACAAGTATAGGTGAATTCTACCCCTTCTCACACATCCTCCCACATTAAACAGTGCTCTTCATTATAGAGGATGCTTACTGGGGTCTTATCTCAGTGCAGCTTCCCTGTTGGAGCAGTGGTCTCTGCACTTCTATTGTAGTTTTGATCAGAACAGTAAATCCCACCAATGAATATGTTTGACTGCCTGGGAGAGCCTTGAACACAAGATGCTTCTTATCTGACTTTATTTTTCCAGGGTCCCCTTCAGTACCAGGTAGAGTTTTTAGAAAAAGAAACCTACATCAAATTTCCGACCCAAGGAATCAGTGCTTTCAATTCAGTAGCTCTGTGTTCCAGCTGTGTCTTCCTTGGCAAGTCCTTCTGGCCACCTCTTGTTACAAGAACATGTTAATATGAGCTCATACACTAGGTGACTAGTTTAGATGCCACGGTTATAGTCAAGCTTGGAGATCAGACAGGTTGTGATGGTTGTAATTAATCTCACCGACTACAGGGCTTCAGAACTGCCTCTCTGCATCTTTAGATTTTCATGGTACTGTACCACAGATGATGGAGGTAGTCTCTCTGGATGTTCCAGGGTTCAATAGTGTAGTGCCCCTCAGTGTTAAATACTATGACTGGTGTGTAATGAGTATCTGTGGGTATTCTTATTATTAGAACCATGACTACTTAAGACCAGGAATGAGCCAATGAGGAGACTGATAGTGCATAGGAAACTGGGTTGGGTCCACACCAATTTAAATCATGTGTGCTAAACACTGTTTGTTAGGAATCATGAAAATCTATATTTATTATATTAGTAATTGATATCAGGGCCAGGCAGCATGGTGCACAAATTATTCCCAACACTCCAGAAACAGAGACTGGTGAATCTCTGTGAGTTAGAGGCCAGGCTAATCTATGCAGCAAGTTACAGGCTAGCTGTGTCTACATAGTAAAAACTGCCCCAATAAAAACAAAAGAAAGAAAGAAAGAAAGAAAGAAAGAAAGAAAGAAAGAAAGAAAGAAAGAAAGAAAGAAAG
>JADRCD010044985.1:0-11749 GCA_019843815.1 Montemys delectorum | reverse complement strand
AAGAAAGAAAGAAAGAAAGAAAGAAAGAAAGAAAGAAAGAAAGAAAGGAGGAAAGAAGGAAGGAAGGAAGGAAGGAAGGAAGGAAGGAAGGAAGGAAGGAGGAAATTATACTGTTTCAGAAAATTGGCAGATAGAGATTTTCCTTAATGTTTCATAACCTTACCTGATATGTGAAGAAAATAAGATTAATGTTTTGAGCGTAAATTAACTCACTTTATGTGCTACAATCTACATAAAACAGCAGACATGCAAATTAAGAGTGAGCACCAATCTACTAATACTACTGTAATAGCTGAGTAGGTAAAGTGTAGTGTTGGAAAAAATGGTATAATCATGAAGTTTACCTTGAGATGTTGTAGTTATAGGAAGCAGCAGTGTTTATAGTAACATATCATGATGATTATGAGTAGAAATAGTATCAACCCAAGTGACAAAGGGGACATGATAAAAACCAGCCAGCATGGTATTAACATTTAACATTTATAGCAGGAGGAAAAGGTAACAAGAAGATATCTGATTTTATGCACAGCTAGACTAAACTATGTGGCAATATATACTTATATTTATGTTTCTTATATAAAATCTTTATGATATGAGCCATTGATACTATATATCAATGTTGAAGTATTATTTGATGAATATTTAAATATAAATGTGGTCATGAATTGTGAAGATCTGCTACTGATTGTATAATTCTTAAATTATCCCAAGCCAATCACAATCCCTGAAAGGCTAGATGCAAGACTCATGAACCCCAAGCCTAATCAGAGTGACAACTTGCATTTATTGGGCTGCTGAAGAAAAAGAATCAGGTTTTTTTTTATGGATTCTTACCCTGAGAGGCTATCATATTCCAGTAAATGTGTAAGCTGCCCCAAAGAAATTAGTGTGCTAGAGCTGACACCACCACTTGCCTAACATGGGGCAGTGTGTATGGGCAACATTCTTCCCAAGGCCTCCTCTCCACCTCTGGCCCAGATCATGAAAAGTGGGAGATTTGTCTCTGCCTCTTTCTGATTGCAGCCTGCCTTGCACTCTACATGTTTAGCACCTGGACCTAGTGGTGGAGGTGCTGAGGGGAGCAGGAGAATACTAGCTGAGCTCTCTTATGTGCCATGAGGTAGCCTGTATGTTTGTGGGGGGATGATGCCCACTTTCACCTGGTCACCTGAGGAAGTTGTGAGAGATTACCTTAGGGTCATGAAAGTAGGTTAAACTGGCCCTACTCTTCACTGGCTGTAGCACTTTTACATGTAGTCCCAGTACCTCATATTGGCAGCACAGTAGAATTCAGTTGTTTTTAAAGACAGAAAGCATAGGAACTTTTGATGTAATAGTTAACAATTATTAAAGAGCAATTCATTTTAGAGAATGAAATGGATATGTCCAAAAACACAATATTCACATATTAGTTTTAAACAAAAAAAAAAATGTTAAGGCTATTAATTGTACCTGAGAAACAAAAAGAAATAGTTTTGTAGATACATATGCAGTCCTTCAAAAATTTACACAAACATATAGAATTGCTGAGAATATGCATATATGTTAAATAGTTCTTTTATAAAATAAACACCTCTTAAATTATTTCTTTACCAAGGTATCATTGAGAGTTGCTCTATGGTAAGTGCATGTAATTCTGAAGCAGGATTGGAATTCAACTTTTCTTTTTCAAGTGTAAACACTCTTTGTTTGGAATACTGAAATATACATAAACATATAATGGTATAGTTTACAGATATCACCAAAGTACTTGGGCAAATAACATAGGTGAATAGCAAGCTTTACTTGGCAGCCAAGAGTTAAACTTAGAAAAGACAGAGATATGTGCTTTATTAGAAATAGCCAGGAACTAGACCATGTAGCCAGGTACATAATCAGCCTCCAGACACTACTGGCTCTTTTTTGTATTGTTAATTGGAGCCAGAGAACAGGGTAATTATATTTTTACTGTCTTTCCCTTTGATTTTCCAGTCTTCAGGAGAACACAGAGTAGACACAGATGAATTACCAGCATGGGGAGAGTTGCAGAAGATTAATGCAGTGCTGTTCTTTTCATTCTTTGGATTGAGATCTCTCTCCTGATTGGTTTTTAAGCCACTCCTTATTTAAATGTACTCACTCCTCCAAACAGAGGCAACCAGAGCTAATAAACATCACTGCACTCAAGGATTTTATAAACAGGCTTCTAGTTAGAACCTAGCTGTCAGCTTGGTATAGTCAAATCCTGATATTAAACTGCTCCAGAGAAGGAGTGTTTTCTTCAGATGCCTGTGGCAGACAGAGCAAATAAAAATCCATCATAATAACGCAGCCAACCACTGGACTGAGCATGGATCCCCAACAGAGAAGTTAGAGAAAGGACTAAAGAAGTTAGAGAAAGGACTAAAGGAGCGGATGAGGTTTGCAACTCCATAGGAAGAACAACAATATTAACTAATCAGAATTCCCAGAGCTCCCAGGAACTGAACCACCAACCAGTGAAGTACACATAGAAGGACCTATGGCTCCAGCTGCATATATAGCAGAGGATGGCATTGTCTGACATCAATGGGGGAAGAGGCCATTGGTCCTGTGAAGGCTCAGTGCACATGTATAGGGAAATGTGAGGGCAAGGAGGCAGGAGTAGGTGTGTGGGTGAGTAGGGGGACACCTTCACAGAAGCAGAGGATGGGGAGATGGGACAGAGTTTTTCCAGGGGGAAACTGAGAAAGGGGAATAGCATTTGAAATGTAAATTAAGAAAATATTCAATAAAAATACAATAAAAAAAAGAAGGGACTAGCTGGAATTTTCCAAACCCCTTCAATGAATCAGCTGCTTCTGTTTTATGTTCCTGCCTGTGAAGCATCATCCTTGGCTCAGTTTTGCAGGGCTTCTTCATCTGAAAAGATGATGATCCACTTCGGGAATTAGTTTCTGATGGAGAGTGAGGATGCACTTCTCACTTTCTTGGGGCACACAACAGGAAGAATTCCTATGGCAATTCTCAAATGTTCAAGTGAGAACATTTCTCACTTGCCCAAATAAAAAATCTTTGAGCTGTAAGCATTGGAAGACAATATTACAGATGATATCCAATGCACTCTGTCGTCATAGAAATATAACACTAGAAATCTTACTTATCATCATTCTGTTACCATCAAGATACCAGAGGGTCTTCTTTTCAATACATACTTGAGAGTCAAGTTTAAACTTTACTGATGTTTGCCAAATAGTAGACATTATAGTTTATTCTCACTTCCTTGTCTGCCCATCTCTTTCTATGAGTTCAAGCAAGGCATAATAATAGTGAAAAATCAATCATCTCTGTGTTGTGCCACACATCTTTTCTATATTCTCATTGAAAAATATTCACCTAACAGATTTTCTTGTCCCCATTCAACAATTAATCTCCTCTGACTTGTCAGAGTGTCTTCACTAACACTATCTTCATGATAATTACTTCTGTTTGTTATACCATTTGTGTTTATGCAGTTATACTGCTCTGTCTTGAAATCACAAAATATTCTTCAATTGAATTTGCTACATACTATGTGTGCCCTTTATAATTTTATTCTCTTCAAAATATGTTCCTTGTGTGTCATTATACTGGGAAATATTGTAGCTCAATTTAAGCTGTTCAGTTTAGATTATACCAATGATAACTCAACAGACCAAATCAACAATAAAAAAAATTGTATTACTTTGAAGTATTAAAGGAAGAAGTATGCACATATCTTAGAATAATACATTTAGAGAAAAATCCAGTAATGGTGGGTATATTTATGTGTAGGTGTGAATGTCGCTATGGGAAAAAAAGATATAGAGAGAAAAGAGGAAAATAAGGAGAGGAGCAAGATACAATTTATTATAGTGCACAGCATTATTAAAGACTTCTCTTATGTAGTATGTTTGGGCAAGAAATGCATGAACTCATTGGGTCTTATTGTATGTAAATGGGAGATAATATGCTCTCTTTTATGTACATGAGGACCTAGAACACTTTTGCAAATCAAAAATTGGACATGATTTCAAATTGAGAATTGCTCAAGGACATGGTTTTCTGGATGGGTCACTTTCACATAGAGAATACAGAAACTTAGAAATTTGCATGTTTTGCACTAATTTTACTTTGAAGTCTTCTATCATTCAATAGTGATAGTATTAAAACTGCAAAGGACACTGACAGCTTTAAATAATAGGTGGCTAAAATATTATTTTATTAACTAAGAAATATTTTTCTAAACTATGTTCTATCATAACATGACATATGAAAATTTCACCTTAAGTTTTTAAAGGAGAAATATAAAGTAACACAAAATTTTTGAACTATATAGAGTAGATTAATTATGTAGATGTGGTATGTTATGCAGAAATCAATCTTGATGGGACTACCCTTATGTAATTATCATGTGTGTTGGATTAAAAGTAAAATAACATATCGACTTAACAGTATGCAAGTTAAATTTGTAGAGATTATTTCATGTTGATAATATTTATATCTCATTAAGAATGAAAATATTGAAATATTTGTTTCATCTAGAGTATTACACCTAATTTGCTGAAGCTTTTATTCATGCAGTAATCTTGTTCAGATAAACCATTTTTCTGATAACTTGATCATGGTATCATATACAGTTTGAACATACTCCTCATTGTGTGATTAAAGCGATTAATATATACACACACACACATACACATACACACACACGCACACACACATATATATATATGTATATGTATATGTATATGTGTATATGTATATATGTATATACATACATATTTTTTAATAAATGTCTTAGATAGATCCTGGTTATGCAGTCTCTGTGAATCTGTGGATTATAGTATAACTGTCTACTATACACACAGATTGGAGCCTAACCAAAATATCATCAGAAAGGCTTCTTCCACCAGCTAATGGGAGCAGAAGAAAAGACATCATGAGTTTGGTGAAAACTGGGGAAGTGGCAGAAGGAGTGGTACATGATTTAAAGAATCAAATAAACAGGGCTGATCGAAACTTAAGGGAATGAAGTGGCAATCATGAAGCCAATATGTATCTGTGCTAGTTTCTCTGTATGCAGGCTGTGAATGTTTAACTTACAGTGTTATGATACTTCTAAAAGTGGAAGTGCAGGTACCTTTCACTCATTTGTCTACTCTTGAAACACTTTTGTTGCTACTACTTTGCCTCATCCAGCCTGGATAGGTGGGCTTGTCCCTAGTCCTATTGATTCTTGTTTTGCTGGGTTCAGTTGATATCTCTCAGATGCCTGCATCTTTTTTAAATAAAATAGAGAAACAGAGATTTGGGGTAGTGGGGAGGTTAGTGGGACTTGGAATAATGGAAGGAAGGTATTTGGGATGGGATGTATTGTATGAGAAAGGAATAAATAAAAATATATAAAGGAAGTAACAGGGGGAAATTCCAGCATCAGCATCACATATTTCTCTATCTACTACTTGTAATTGTTCAAGAGCAAAGTCACACCAATGTATATGTAAAGGCTGCCTTTGCTTTGCACATATTTTACCTGGAAGCTTAAGTACAGACTTAGATTAGCAGAAGTAATACTGTTATTGTTGTTTTATTTTAAAAGTAGATACAGTAGTTGCATAATTTCAGTCCTCCTAACTTAATCCCTCTGTAATTCTTACCATACACATATCACAGTCACAACCATGGCATCTACTTAAAAGTATATTTGTGTGTGTATATGAGAGAGGGACACAGAGACATAAAGAGGAGACCTACTTATTAATTTATACCAAAACATCATCTTAGAATTCTTCATAACTATATATGATTTAGGGGATCCTACTTCAGTTGGATAACCTGAGAAACAGCACATCTGTGAACAATATTTACTCCATTTCCCTTAAGTGTCAATATTTGTCTGTAGTTGTTCATCTATGTTTGGGATAATTGGAGAATTTCCTCTTCTTTGTGATGGCATTGTCATTGCACATGTTTTTTATATGGGCACCATGTTAAGAATTGATTCCCATTGGTTGGTTAGAATCACACCAAGTTGTTTTATATTATTTGTGACTATGTAAAGGGTGTCATTTCTTTCTCATTCCATTTATTCTTTGTGTAGAGGAAGGTTACTGATTTGAGGATTTGAGTTAATTTTATATAGAGCCACTCTGCTGAAGTTTTTTTTTATCAGCTGTAGGAGTTCTCTGGTGGAGCCATGGTTCCCTTCATGTATACTCTTTGGTTAGTGGCTTAGTCCCTGGGATATCTGGGATGTCTACTCTTGTGATCAAATAAATATACTATGATATCATCTGCAAATAGTGATATCTTGACTGTTCCTTCCCAACTTGAATTCATTTGTCCTCCTTTTATTGTCTAATTGCTCTGGTTAGAACTTTGAGTCCAATATTTAATAGATAGGGAGAGATTGGGCAGCCCTGTCTAGTTCCTTATTTTAGTCGAATTGTTTCAATTTCTCTCCATTTAGATTGATGTTGTCAACCTTGTTGTCTCTTGGGAGCCTCTTGTTTTCCTAGCATCTGAGACTTTCTAGTGCTTACCCTCAAATCTCCATCCCCCCACTACTACATAAATCCATTCAGTTTCCTGCCTCTCTGTACATCTCCCTTACCATCATATTCTCCCACATCTGACTTGCCCTCTTTTTCCCTCCTCTTCTCTTTCCCTCTCAGGTCCACCCCTTCCTCTACTTCTGGTGATTATTTGTCCCCTCTTCTAAGTAGGACTGAGGCATCTAACTTAGAAGCAAAGACACACTTTGGTCTTTTTTCTTCTTGAGTTTCATATGGTATGTGTGTTGTATCTTAGGTATTCCATGCTTTTTTCCAAATATCCAATGGATACATTCCATATGTCTTCTTTTGGGACTGGATTACTTCACTCAGGATGATATTCTCTAGTTACAACCAATTGCCTATGAAATTCATTAAGGGAAATTCAAATCAAAATGTTCTTGAGGTATCACCCCACACCAGACAGAATGGATAAGATCAAATACTCAGATCTGCAGATACTAGTGAGGATGTGGAGAAAGAGGAATACTCCTTCATTCCTGGTGGAATTGCAAGCTAGTACAACCACTCTGGAAATCATTCTGGTACTTCTTCAGAAAATTGTTCATAATATTGTTATGGTTTTATATGCTTGTCCAGGGAGTAGTTTTCTTGGAGTAGGGGTGTTAATGTTGGTATGTGCTTAATACCATCACCCTAGTTACTTGGAAGTCAGTGTTCTACTAGTAGCCTTCAGATGAAGATGTAGTGTAAAACTCTGACCTATGCTTGCATCATGCCTGCCGAGATGTGGTCCTGCTCCTACCTTGATAATGATGGACTGAACTTCTGAAACTGTAAGCCAGCCCCAGTTAAATGTTGTCTTTGATAAGATTTGCCTTAGTCATGGTATCTCTTCAAAGCAGTAAAACCCTAAGACTGAAATTGGGGCCAGGTGTTGGGGTATTGCCATGATAGGCCTCACCATGCTTTTGTTTAAAAAACAATGGATTTGGGGACTTTGGATTTGAAAAGCAGTGGAATGCTTTAAATGGGGCTTAATGGGCAAATCTAGTAGGAATATGAAGACTTTTCTATTGAGAGTTATTTGAATTTTGTGGACCTGGTCCAAGTGGATTCAGTGGGAATATAAATGTGTTTACAGAGAGTTTCTATGATATTTTGATTAACAACATGGCTACTTTATGCCCTTGTCTAAAGAGTGTCCTTATCTGAAGAGTCTGCCTGGTGCTAAGGTGAAGGGACTCAGATTAGTTGCATGGACAAAGTCTCAGAAATGTCCATCACAGATTTTGCTCTCTGGTTATGACTTATGAAGAACATTTTAAACAACCATAGGAATCTGTGAAAAAATATGAAATATATGGGTCCAGTATTAAAGGAGCACCAGGAAATTAAAAGGAGCCTAATCCTGTGTTCTAGGAGATAGCTGATTAAGGTAGTATGGGATTTGGGGGCATGATCCTACCCAGCTAAAGTTAAATCTAGGCATGGTGGTATGCACCATTCACTTCAGGAGATAAAACCAAGACAATCACTGAGTTCAAGGCCAGCCTGGGACTGAGAAAGTTCTAGGTGAAGAAAAGTTTAAATCCACATATGGTGGTATAGATATTTGATCCCATGAGAAAGGCATGTAGAACTTTTGAGTTCAAAGTCAGTCTACAGAACAAATTCTAGGACAGCTTGTCTTAGGCAGTGAAGGAGTGGAAAACAGAAAGCTGGTTGTAATGTAATATAAAAGGGAGACCAAGTTCCAGCCCCAACAAGCAGCAGAACTCAGAAGCTTTGGTCATTTGGCTCTAGGTTTGTAGTCAAGAGGAGAGTAAGACTTCTAGGACAATTGATTCTGGTTAGCTGGAGCCAAGACATTAATGGTGATTAAGAAGAGAGCACCATCTTTGAGGTGAATTCTTCTGGGAAGTATTTCATGAGAGCATAAAAAAGCAGTGTTCCAGAGATAGCCAAAGTTGTGCATTGTTCTCCAGTTGTACTAATTAATGTGTAAATGCTACCCTAGTTGTACTGATTTTGAAGCCATGAAAGGTTCATGAAGAGCAGCTGAGGCTTGGCAATGTGAGAGGCCATGGAAAAGCATTGTTGAAGATGCAGCCTCAGTTGAAGTTGATGGCACAGCACTAAAGGGGTCATGCAAAGGAGTTGAGGCTTGTCACCATGAAGAGAGCCCATGAGAGGCTATTGGTGAAGGTTAGTTGCACTGGAAGACTCCATGGTATTAGAGATGCCAGTACCATAGGATGATCAACAAGAACAGCAGCAGCAGTACAATGGATCAACCTGAGTTTAGAGTGTGACAGAGGGCAGAATTGGAGATATGATGCCAGCCTTTTTGCGGATCCCTGAAGCTCTTGTGGGGATCCCAGACATAGAAACAAGAAACTGTAACATTGAAGTTACCTTGGGGCCCCCAAGATGTTTGGTATGCCAGAGCCATGGGCCATCTGCTAAGAAAAGCAACTAACAAGGAGTGGAACAAGCTGAGGAAAAATAAGTTTATTACAGTCAACAAAGATGAAAAAGAAGTTGGAGATTTGAAGAGTGCTTTGACATCAGCTATGGGGTTGCAGAGGTTGGAATTTTTCCCAGCTGGTTTCTTGTCTTGCTTTGGGGATTACATTTAAGAGATTGGTTGAATCTTAGAAAAAACTTTGAACTTTTGACTTCTAACATTTTTGCTACTGCAATATACTATGGGGACATTTAAAGTTGGATTAAGTATATTTTGCATTATTCTATATTTAGGTGTGGCTCCCATGAACTCATATGTTTGAACAAGCCTGTGGAGACTATTGAGTGGAATATGATGGTTTATATATGCTCAGCCTAAAGAGTGGCCTTGTTAGAGTAGGTGTGTCACTGTGGGCATGTGTTTAAGACCCATACCCTGTCTGCCTGGAAGTCAGTATTCCACAAGCAGCTTTCAGAGGAAGATGTAGAACTTGATTCTGCTTGATTCATGCCTGACTAGATGTTGCCCTGTTCCCAGCTTGATAATGATAGACTGAAATTGTAAAGCCAGGCCCAATTAAATATCGTCCTTGGTAAGATTTGCCTTGGTCATGGTGTCTTAAAAGACACTATGAGTAGTAAAACCCTATCTAAGACACACTGCCTGAGAACCCAGTTAGATCATTCCTGGGCATATACGCAAAGATATTCCGACACATAAGAAGGGCACATGCTCCACGGTGTTCATGTCAGCCTTATTTATAATAGCCAGAAGTTTGAAATAACCCAGATGTCTGTCAACAGCAGAATGGATACAGAAAATGTAGTACATTTGCAATATGGAGTACTACTCAGCTATTAAAAGTAATGATTTCATGAGATGTATAATTTCAATAAAAATATAATAAGGTTTACCTATGGCATTTACAGTCATGGTCTGTGTTCATTGTTTTGACCCCTTCTTAATGTCAGTATTGTCTTCTTCTTCTCCAAAATAAAATTTGCATATCATGTTTTCCATTTATATCATTTTACATCTTTACATTTGCCATTTACATCTTCTAAAATTCTCCCAAGCCCTTTAGTTATTTTGGATTATCTGTTTACATATAAGGTTCTGTACTCTATGTAAGAGAACTATCCTGCTCTGTTTGTTGTTTGAGATGTGGATAACCTCACATGCAAACTACTTACAGTACATCCTGGCATTTGGCCTGTATCACAGCACACTATGTAATTACAGCACAAATAGATGAGATATGGTTGTTTTATACTAACAATAACCTGCTCACAAAATTTCTTTTTTGTATTACTCTTATATAAGCCATCTAGGGAGATATAACACTATGGTTCTAGGTATTCTAACAGTTATGAAAATGCATGTAATCAAATTCTTGGTACATCATTCAGTAAAACTAAAATGACATTCAGAAATTTAAAAAGTTTGTATAGAATTTAACTTGTAATCAGCCTTTGGATAATTTAACCTGAAGAATTTAGATGTGTCCCTCAGTATTTTTGTATTTTTTATAGCTCAGTACCTCTGTATTGGTGAATCTCCCATAAAACTCATTATAGCCTATTTTATATCATGGGACATCTGAGGAAAAAATATATATGGTAAGTGGGTCCCTCCTCATATTGGAATATTAGCTAGCTAGATAAAAAAGCCTATCTATTCCAAGCATGGATTATAAACTTTCAGCTTATATTGAAGATGAAAGTGGACAGCCTAATCTCTTGACTCTGAATGGACCAAGTGAAAGATCCTTGGTTGTTCTAACAAAAACTCTTTATAGAACCTCAAAATTGCAGCTCTCAAGAGTCCCTGTTTTCTGGGATCAGCATTTCTCACACTGTGGATTGTGATCTCTTTTAGAAGTCCCATATTAGATAAAATGCATATCAGATATTTTTAAATCACAGATTCTGCCCATTAAATTCCTTTTAGTCTTGACCTTTGTCTTTATTATTTGTCCTCTAAGAATAAATGCACAGATTTCATAAGACTTAAAAGATTTTGCTTGTGGATATATGCTGCTACTGAGATACTTTTTTGTCTTAAAGGATATCATAATGATTTAATGTATCTTAAATAGTGTCCTTGTATTTACATAGATAAAACTGGTCCTTTAATCACTGATGTTCAGTTTATCTCCACCATGTTTTAATAACCATGGACAGCCTGAGATAAAAGTAAGTGTCAGGGTGTTGGTTCATGTGGGAAACACATATGATAAAATATTTAAAATATTGCCATAATAATATAATTGATTTGATTTGTTTCATATCTAGTGATTAGTACACTTAAAATATTTATCAGAGTGTCACTATACTATCACTATATAAATGATATTACGAATATGGACCATTTTATACTGTTTAAGCATTCATCTGAATGTGAGTTATCAGTAAGAAGGGAAGAACAAGGAGCCCTAGCATGATGGTTCAGAGGCTCTCCATCTTGATTTTTATTCAAGAGTTCCACTCAGCTATTTAGTTTAAATAAACTGCTACCTCATGATAAGATCCCTAGAAAAGACAAATTACAATATGTTTTTTACTTCTCTTATCATACCCCTCCATGAAGAAATACATATCCATCAGTCCTCACAGCATGTCATGGAGTAGACAATGGGACTAATGCCCTATACCCAATATTGATTCCATGATGACTACACTGAAACTATATATATTGGTCTTTGAATCACTGGTGTTTAATTTAAATTCACCAAGTTTTAATAATCATAAATAGCCTGATGTGTGTGTGTATGTGTGTGTGTGTG